>VZTH01004630.1:0-27682 GCA_013397815.1 Aleadryas rufinucha
TATCCCATCTAAACCTGTTCTCTCTCAGTTCCAAGCCATTCCCCCTTGTCCTGTCACCTGTCAGGGTGGAAGGGACCACAGGAGGGCACCTGGGCCACCAGCAGGGCCATCCCAGGGCACGGGATTCCGTGAAGTTTTGGTTGGGCTCCAACACCACCAATCTCAGACCTCTCTTCCCCCAACTGCCTCATTAAAACCATTTCTCTCCTCGAAATTCCGTCCCCAAACAAGGAAATGTCTCCCGTTAAAATTTTGCCTATCCAAACAAAAAGAAATAAAAATAAAAGGCCATCGCTCCGTGAAGTTTCAGTTCAGACAAATCCGCTTTTCCTGACAGTCTGACACCGCTGGGAATGTGAGAGCTTTATCTGCTAAATCCCTGGGTAAAGCTTGAGGCTCACAAGTGTCTTCCCACGGCTCTGGGCATGTCTTTCCAGAGACATTTCCTGCTAAAAATCCCATTTTTTTCCCTTTTCCCGGCGCTCTCCGAGCCCCCCGGGTTATTCAGCTGCAAAGGCAGGAGCCTGTCTCCATAACTGGTTTTTTTGCAAAGCAGAAAGATGGGATAACGGAATGTTTGCAGTTGGAAAAGCCAAAATAAAGCTTCATAATCCCGGGAATTCTAACAATGGCTGCTAAAGGCAGCTGCCTTTGGAAGCAATCCCTGTTCCAGGGTAGAAGCCGAGGGGATTTACAGGAGCCCACTTTGGAATGAGGCTCGGGTCTTCCCTGGATCCCAAAGCTCACAAAATTCCAATGGTTTTGTCTTTATTTCATTGGAATGCCCAGTGTTAAGGAAAGGCCTTCAGGGCCTCCTTCAGGGCCTCCCCAGGTCACAACCCCGGGGTTAAAAACGTGAGGAAAATTCCATGATGCAAAAATGGGGAATTCCACAGAATCATGGAATTGCTGTGGCTGGAAAAGCCCTCTGTGATCAGAGTTCAACCATCCCCCAGCACTGCCAAGGCCACCACTGCCTCATGTCCCCAAGTGCCACATCCACAGGGCTTTGAAATCCCTCCTGGGATGGGAATTCCCCACCTGTTCCAGTGCCTGATGACCCTTCCAGGGAAGAAACTTGGAATGTGCTGGGGGAGTGTCAGATGACCAGGGGGGAAAGTGGAGTTCGTAACACCAGGGGAAGTTTAGGTTGGATATTGGAAAATTTTTCCCTGAAAGGGTTGTCCAGTCCTGGAACAAGTGGAAATAAGGGACAGGACACAGGGAATGGCGTCCCACTGCCAGAGGGGAGGGATGGATGGGATATTGGGAAGGAATTCCTGGCTGGGAGGGTGGAGAGGGGCTGGGATGGAATTCCCAGAGAAGCTGTGGCTGCTCCTGGATCCCTGGAAGTGTCCAAGGCCAGCTTGGATGGGGCTTGGAGCAGCCTGGGATAGTGGAAGGTGTCCCTGCCCATGGCAGGGGGTGGGATGGGATTTAAGGTCTCTTCCATCCCAAACCATTCCATGCTTCCAGAATCCCTTGGTGAGATATCAACAGAAAATCAAAAAAACCCCAACAACCTCCACTAAGTTTTCCATAAACTTCACTGGGAAGTTTTTGCTCTAAAATTGAACCAACTCCTTCCTGGCAGAACCTCCCAAGTTTCCACATCCCTCCTTAAATCCCAAATCCAGGGCTCTCCATGCCGAGATAATTTGAATTTGTTTTGCCAACAAGAGGATTTACAGGAAGGCGAATTGGGGTCGTGCTCCCTGATCCTGTTGTGCATTAAGACCCAGCATTAGCAGGTTTTAATTCCATTTTAATTACTTAAAAACATAATTAGTGAAGTCAAAGGCCTCCAAACATTCCAAGAGAGAAGATTCCAGCTCCAGAGGCAGGAGAGGGACAGAGTTAATAATTCACTTGTCAAGGCCACGATGGTTTTTAACAATTTCGTCATTAAAAGCAGCTTTTTCTTACAGAATCAATGAGTTTTAGTTGAATTTATTTATTATTCTTTACTGCATAAAAAAATTAAACCAGGCAGCAGGCTGGGAACTGCCTGATTCCTGGGAATTTTAGATCCTGTTCATATTGGAATCCCCAATAAACCAAATTGCCCAGCTCCAGTTTTAGGATAATTTTAAGTTATTCCAGGCTGGAAAAAAACCAGGAGAAAAGAGGAAGGATTGGAAAAATTGGAAGTTTTTAAATGAGAGTTTTGCCTGTGGATATAACTTTTCCCATATCCATCACGATTTTTTTCCCATATCTTTTTGTTCCCTGAGTTCATATCTTTGACTCCACTCTCAGGTTAATGGAGGAGCTCAGGGGACACAAGTTTGACGTTTATAAATTTATCAAATTTATCATTAAATCTGCTTTAACATTTAAATATTTATGAGCTATTAAAATTATTAAAACATTAAAAATGTAAAAATTTAAATACAAATCATAAATAAATAATATAAAAATTTATTCCTAAATATTTTCTAAAATCTGNAAAATGTAAAAATTAAAATACAAATCATAAATAAATAATATAAAAATTTATTCCTAAATATTTCTAAAATCTGTTTGGTCTCACCTGATAAACACAAATTAAAATAGTGCAGGATAAATGCAAACAAAATCACTGCTGTCTCAATTTCAGTGACTTAAACAACACAGAGCACCAGGATCAGGAGAAAATTCCAGAAATACAGGGAATAGTGCAGGAATCTGGGAATAATATCCCTCAAAGTATCAAAAATTCATCTTTAAACTGCAGGATAATGAGCCCTCAAAAATTATCTGCTCCCCAACAGAGCAGCTCTGATTCCTGATTTCACATTCCATTAATCCATTAATCCCTCATTCCTATGGATTTCTGGTTTTCCTGCAGATCCCACTGCAGGATTCCTTGCTGGACTATCCTGGATATTCCTGGAAAAGGTGACAAACCTTGGCAAATCCATCTATAAATCCCAAATTTTAAATTAAAAATGGGAGAATTACAAGCATCAATCACACCACAACATCCTAAAAATGTTTAAAAATCACTTTTAAAGTTGATCTTTAACTAAATTTAGGATTTTTCCACGGGATACTTCTCTTTTCATGCCCCAGAAATAGAAAAGTGATTACATCCGAATTTTTGGGATTACTCCTGCCTGGATAAGATTTAAGGTGGGATTTTCTGGTTTTAAACCAACTGGAAAAGCTGCAGAATTCCCAAATCCATCAATCCTGTCCCTACACAATCCCCCAACATAGATTTTCCTAGGAGCAGGGAAGAGGCACCAAGCGTAAAATTTATTATTTGGATGGAAAAATGAATTCCAGAAGGAAAAACATCAGGCATTTGGATTCGTTGGAATTAGCATCCAAATGAACAGCAAGTGGTTCCTGGGATGGAAATCAAATCCCCAGATTTCCTCGATGTGAGCTGGGGAGGGCCTGAATTTCACATGCAGAGCTCCGAGGCTGAAAAGGGATTTTCAGGAGAGGTTTATGACAACCAGGAAAGAAAAAACCTGGAAAAAAAGCTGCCTTTCACTCAGTCTTAGGCTGCTAATCCCAGCCTACATTTAGACATTGCTTCCAAATAAAGCTCCAGCCCCAAAATCCGCTGAATTCCGGTGTCGAAACCATCATTTTCTTGGAGCAGACAAACGGCTCTGTTTTCTTTTCAGCAACTGAGAGCAAAAGCAAAAAAGGGGAAAAAAGAAGTTTCTTTTCAGCTTTGAGCTTCAATATTTAAGCCTCGGACTCTGCCTGTCAAAGTTTGGATATTCGGGGGGTTTTTGGGATGAAGTTGGAATTAATGGGCTCGGATTTGGATCAACCAGAAAGTCCCAATTTGCAAAATTTGTAGGAATTGTCCTTAACACAGAAAATGTCAATCTTGGAAGATGCAGAAAAACTGGGAGTGGATTTCCGTGCTGGGAGTTTGGGGGCACACAAGGAGCGGAAATCCTCTGGAAAGCCAAGTGCCAAATTTTGGGGAATGAGCCTGAGGAATCTGGGATAACTGGAGGTGTCCTTGCCTATGGCAGGGCTGGAATGGAATGAGATTTAAGATCCTTCCAACCCCATCCATTCTGGAATTCTGTGTTACCCCAGTTTATTCCCCAAAACTCCAAGCTGCATTCCAAGCACCCATTCCTGCACACACAAAAACGTGGATTTCCCCACGAGTGCCAGATCGCGGCACCAAAACCATAAAACTGAAAGCACCCAAAAATATCCATTTTAAATAGAAATATCTTGGAATAACAGCTCCAGGCCTGGCTGAAACGCAGGATTTTTCCAAAGTAAGCCTTGATTATCCCTGCAAAACATAAATCCAGCAGATCTGAGAGCTCCTTTCCTTTATTTTTTTAGGAATGCAAACTCAAGCATCTGCTGAAGGCAAATTTTGTATTTCCCAGCTCTAACTCCCCCCTTCAGCTGTGCAAACACCCCGAGGTGTTCACATCAATATTTGCAGCTTAAGTAAACCCAGAACTCAGCCTAAAGTCTATTCTCAGTATTAATTTAAAGATCAACCTCACATGAGTCAAGAATCCCAGATTTTTTATCTTTCCAAGTAATTCTGGGATGTTTTTTATTCAACATCCAATTCCAGCTCTGCCTAAATCCTCCTTTTACCAAGTTCAGAGCACTCCTGCAGCTCCTACTGATGGTTATTGGTGTTTAATTAATTAATTAATTAAACACGGGATTGTTACAAAATTCCTGGGATTAATTGGAGCACTCAGCTCGTTAACTCAGAGCATAATGGGGTTTTGATTAGGGCAATTATTAAAATGCCATTTATTCCCTGATTGCAGCAGCACCTCCTCAGGTGTTGCAGCTGCACGGTGTGGATGGTTGGGCCACCCTCATTCCAGGAAAAACACGGGAAAGGAATCCTGGAGCCCTGCTCTGATGCTTGGACTTAAAATTAAAAACAAAAATTATTTTAAAAATTAAAAAAAATTATTTTTCTTCCAGGAAATCCCTGACAGAAATCCCAAAGGAGCTCCTATCATGCTCCTCACAAAGCCAAGTGTGGTGGTTAAACACAGAAAATGGAGTTGGTTTGGAACTGTTCCTTGTTCTCGTTAACTGGGAGCACCAGCCAGGAATAATTTGGTTTTCCAGGAGCAATTCCAGGCACTTCCATAAGAAACAAACTGAATTCCAGCCCTGCTGCTCCGGCTGGAGCAGCTCAGAACTTCAGGATCGCGCCAAGGGAGGAAAAATAAAGGAAAAGAAGACAAAACAAACACAAAACACAGAGAGGTTGTGTTCGTTCCCAGTGCCAGCACCAGGGAAGGGCTGGCAAAAAGAAACTTTGGATTGGATTAATGGATAAAAATCTGGGAAAAATGAGCTCTCCGTGAGGTCTGTCTGGATCTGAGCTGAGTCTTTATCGCTCTCATCAAGTCTCTTTCTCCCTATATTTTTAGGCTTTTGTTGTTCCGTGATTTCCTGATTGAATTCCGAGATCTCCTGGAACAGCTCATTCCCATCTCTTGAATACAGATGCAGACTCCACCACGGGATCCAATTCCTCCCTGAATTTTAATTCCAAAGCTGTTCTTTTCCACGTTGGCCACACGAATAATGAGAATTTTCATCGTTTCACAAACCTCTGGGTGTGCTGTGAGATGGGACAGTGAAACCACAGAAAAAAAGAGAGAAGTTGGACTCTGAAGGTTCTTCCCAAACCCACACTGGGAGAATTTTCCAAAAAATTCCTGCTGCAAACAGATTTTGAACAACCATAATCCCAGATATCTTCATGTGGAGAAGAGAAAGATCCAGGGAGAGCTCAGAGCCCCTTCCAGGGCCTAAAGGGGCTCCACGAGAGCTGGAGAGGGACTGGGGACAAGGCATGGAGGGACAGGACACAGGGAATGGCTTCCTACTGCCAGAGGGCAGGGATGGATGGGATATTGGGAATTAGGAATTCCTGTCTGGGAGGGTGGGGAGGGGCTGGGCTGGAATTCCCAGAGCAGCTGTGGCTGCCCCTGGATCCCTGGAAGGGTCCAAGGCCAGGTTGGACACTGGGGCTTGGAGCATCCTGGGACAGTGGAAGGTGTCCCTGCCCATGGAATGGGATGGGATTTAGGGTCCCTTCCAACCCAAACAGTTCTGGAATTCTCCAATTCCACTAAAAAGGATTCTTGTACTCAGATGAATCCAGATCAAATCCCAATCAATTCCTGAGTGTAATTCCAGTCATTCCACACTGTAAACACCAAAACCATCCCAAAGAAAACAGGAGGCAGAAATTCCCGTTCTATTTTCTCTTTGCTTTCCTTGGAGCTGAGGAATTCCAGTGGTAAATTCATTCCTTACTTTTCCATCAAATCAGTATCTAAGAAAAAGCAACCAAGAAAATGTGGGAAGAGCTCCTGTTTCCAGAGCCAGAAGGATTTATTGGAAGCTCTAATCCCAAGAAAAACTTTGCCTCCTGAGTGTTATTTAGAACACCAGCCCTGTATCCTAAAGTTTCCCATCCCAACCAAAATATTGGATTAGTTCCTGGCACAGAACCCAAAAGTTGTTGAGAATTTGGATCCCTGTAGGTTTTGTCCAGATTTCTGAAAATAATCATTATCTTAGCCCGAAACACCCCTTAGATTAATTATCTAAACTCCCTAATTCATTACTGACATGATGCAAGAACCCCTGGATGCTGTTCCTGGATCATTCCAGCAATCCCTCACGAGAAGGAAGGATGGGCAGATTTTCCTTCTGGAAGCTTTTCCAGCACCATCCCACCCTCAGCTGCACAATTCCTTAAGGAGAGCAGGGCAGAGCCCATCCCTGCTGGCATTTTCATCCCTAAAATCCTCCAGAGTGACTCCAGCAGCCGGAAAAATCCAGGGAACTGGGATCACGTTTTGGAGCTCAGCATTGGCTGCAGCTGTTTGACTGCTTTGGGTGAGCTCCAAAAATCAACAGCTGAATAAAAACTGCCAAAATTCCGAGCAAAAAGCTGCCCCAGAATCCAGGGAATGTTGTCCCATAGCCCAGGAACTGGAAATTTAAGGAAAAATACAGCATTTCTGGGGATCCTTTGGCTGGTATAGCCAGGGAACGGAGATTTTAGGGATAAAATCAGTTCCTTGGAGTGGTTTTCTTGCTACGACAAAATTAAACCCCAGTCCTGCTTCACCTTAAACCCAGCCTGGTGATGCCAAATTTCTCCCTGCTCCCCATGGCCTGAGGTGCCTGACTTCCCAAAGGATTGCTTGGATCAAGGAATAATCAAGTGGCCGAGATTTCTGGGAGTTAAAACAGGACAGGTCTGAGAGCAAAGGGAATTTGGCCGCCCAAAATTGACACAAAAAATTATGATTATGACAAAAAATTGGAAATTTTTCATTGAAGTCACACTAAGAACTCAAAAAGGGGCCCCAGCACTGAGGGCTGAGCCAATGGGATATTCCAAGATTATCTCTGGTCTGGAATTATCCATTTAATTCAGGATTTAAATGAGGGAATTATCAGGTGGCTGAGAAAAATAGGAATTTACAAAGCAATAGGGTGGACATTCACCCCTGAATGGGCAGCCAAAGTCAGGGATTCAGGGATATGGGACTATCAGGGACTTGGGCTGGTTTTCCTGTGGATCCAGCACAAAAATTCCCTCAGGAAGATGCCAAGTGCTGCATCCAGCTCCATATTCCTCCCTCAAATCCATTTGTTAAACCCTACTCTGCATTTTTCCTTGGATTCCTCAGCCCAGCAAGGAAGAGATGGAGGAGCCCAGGAAGGAAATCAAACATTAAATCCATAATTAAGGATCTCACCTTCCTCAGCCAGCAAAAATCCCTGGAGTTTTTTTTCCTTCTTCTCCAAGGCCTTCCCAGCCCCCAGGAGCCAAGCTCAGGGGGATTAAAACCCAGCCTTTAAGCAGCAGGTCTTAATTAACTCCATTAATGTCACCTGCTGTAATTAACGGCAGCTGACCCAAAGAATTCCACAAAATCATGGAATTCTTAAGGCTGGAAAAGTCCTTTAAGTTCATCAAGTCCAACCATCAACCAGCACCATGGTCACCATTAAACCCCGGCCTCAAGTGCCACATCCAAAGGTTTTGGGAATGTTCCAGGGATGGAGACTCCACCACTTCCCTGTTCTATGGGAATGGGAGCAAGGCAGAGGATCCATCTTGGATCCTCCCATGATTCCAAGATGTCGGGAAGTTCCCAAACGTGAGCTCATTCCCACAAACCCCGACGTGACATCGCTCCCTCCTTCCCGTGCCACTTCCTAAAGGAGGTTCCTGGAATCTGAGACATAAAATCTGGAAAGTTTTGGGAATAACTTGACGACTTTTCCGGCAGCACCAACTCTTCCCACAAACATTCGTTATTATGGAACACATGGACCAACACCTCCCTTCCTCTCCCTACTGGAAATTGGGTCTTTTTGGGATCAAGCAAACCCCGTGGGAGCAGCAACTCCAAAATCTGCTGTGACCCAAATCCTTTTAATTTATGAGTCTTAAAATAACTCCTAATCCCCCTGTGGCAGGGATGAATAAGGAATAGGAATCCCGCTGAGCTCAGCCATCCTATTTTCAGGAATCTGCAGCGGGATACACCCAGCCAGCCCTCAGCAACCCTTATTCCCATCATTTCCTCCCTCGTTAGCCTCAAATGTTGGTTTAAGACACAACTAAATGGACGCCAAGGGTGGGTTTTGTTCCCAAATGCCACCCAGGAATGCTGAATTCCAGTGGATTTCCGGGCTGGGGTTGGATTTATCCCTCTGGGTGTTGAGGACTCTGCTCAGCAAAGGGGAACTGCTGGATTTTGCTGTTATTGGGGTGTGTTTCCCTCTAAAAATCATCCAAACACAGCAAACTTCGGGATAAAACTTCGGGATCATGCGGAGGAGAGGGATGTTGGAAGCAGAGCAGGGCTGGCAGCATTTGCTGCCAGTTCCAGTAGGAAAAAACATTGGAATTGTCATTTAGACAAACCCATCTCTGTCCCCAAAGGGTTTGAAACACGCCAAGGACAAAACAAACGCTCCCTTGGGATCTGGGAACTGGGAAAGGGCTGCTCCACAGGTTGGAAAAATGCTGGAGTCACCACCAGCGTAGCACTAATGGATCTTGTTTCCCACCTGGAAAAGTTCTCCTCATATTCCGAGGCACAAAGTGAAAAACAGAATCTGAGAATCGAACCCCGCACAAAAACTGGTGCTGGGGTATTCCCAGAAATCAAGGGGTTGAGGGAATGGATTTCAGAGGGGAAAACTCATTTAGCGGAGCCGTGCCGAGCTGCTTCACCTGGTGACAGGAGGAATTTCGGATAGCAGGTGGAATTTCCCCATGGAAAGGGTGCTCAGGCCTTGGCAGGGGCTGCCCAGGGAGGTTTGGAGTGCCCATCCCTGGAAGTGTCCAAGGAATTCCTTGAAGTGGCACTCAGTGCTCTGGGCCAGAGACAAGGTGGGCATCAGGAATGGATTCCATGGTCTGGGAGATCTTTTCCAACCTCAGTGATCCCGGGATTCTGTAACCACAATGAAACGATGAAAAGCTGCAGTTTTAGAAGCCACACCTCAGGGTGACTTTGATCCGAACTTGCTGGGAACCAGGAGCGCAGCCTCCCTTCGGAACGCAGGAATCACATCCCAATTTCCTGCCTATTGAGTTAAGAGCCGCCCCTGATTTGATGTGGAGCTGCCTGGAATCTTTGATTTCACTTCACCTCGTCCTCTCCCTCATTTTTCCAGCAGTCCCTGTTTATTTCCCCATTCCTGCATTAACATCACCTTTGCCAGGTGGGATTGAAGGAATGATTCCATCCAAGATAGGATCCAGGATGTCCCCGTGGCCCGTTAAGGTTTGGAAAATCGATTTCTCGGCACTAAATTCTCCTTAAAAACCACGGAGCAGCTCCTTACGAGACACAAACGGCTGTGCCACAGCAGGTGCTGTTTTCCTGAGAAAACAGGAAATCCTTGCTCCTGGAATTGGCCAGCTTGGGAATTTGGGCCAGGAATCAACAAGTCAGGATATTTGTTGATTTTCCAAGCTCAGCCCGTGAGCTTTGGAGGCCAAAGGCAGAACGGGAGCGGCTTTTTCTTATGGCCAAGGGGTGGAGGAAGGAGGAGAGGGGATGGAAGGAAAACAAATCAACTCTTCCCATGGAATATTTAGGAAAAATCCAGCTTAGGGGATAAGCCTTGGGTATGTAGGATGCCTACCTGGGAATGCTCCAGGAGAAATTCCAGGGGAAAACTTCCCAGGAGGAGCTGGGCTGAGCATTGGGACGCAGGGAAAGAACTGAGGCAGTTTTGTGCTTTAAACCCAGCTTTACCTCCACAAAGAGCCCAAAATTCCCACCTTTCCCAAATACCTGAACATTTTTTTTCCCCAACATTTTCCAGGTTTTTTGGAGGCTCGGCTGAGATCATCTTTATTCGTGATGGGGCTCAGCAAAGCCGAGCGTGGGCAGCCCGGCAGCTGAGCTGGAGTTTCCATTGGAATTCCTGGATGTAAAGGCATAAAGCCAAGGAATTTCATAGATTAATTTCCCAAATTCTTGGATAAACTGGCAGATACTGTTCTCCAGCTAAGCTGGAGGGATGTGGTTTCCATTCACCACGTCCTCAAAAATGTTTTTTTCTTGGAGGCGAGACAGATTTTGCCTCCTCAGCTGAATTTTTTTTAGTGTTCAGCATAAAAATTCCGGGTTTTTAACGGCTTTAATTCTGCTGCAAAATATATTTGGGATGAGGGAAGGGAAATAGAGCTGGTTTTGAGTAGTAAAATCATGGAATCATGGAATGGTTTGCATTGGGAGGGAGCTTGAAGATCATCTCATTCCATCCCTGCCAGGGGCAGGGACCCCTCCCACTGTCCCAGGCTGCTCCAAGCCCTGTCCAACCTGGCCTTGGACACTTCCAGGGATCCAGGGGCAGCCACAGCTTCTCTGGGAATTCTATTCCAGGGCCTCCCCAGCCTCCCAGCCAGGAATTCCTTCCTGGAAAAGCCTGGATGCTCCTCCTTACCAGAACAAACTTCCTAAAAAACCGGAACACATTTCCTGAAGGAGATCAAAAGAAAAACCCCAGAAATTTTATGTTAAAATAATTCCAAGAGCAAAAATTTCCAGACTTTTCTCCGTTTTTGTTAATGACTTGCAAGTCATTAAAACCCAGCTCCAGTGGATTCTTTATGGAGCAGGGAATGAGGGAGGAAAGTTTGGATAAAAACCCAGGGAGAAGGTTTTGGTCATCCCATCATCCGTGGGCAGCAGGTGACGCTCCGAGGGTGGTTCTGGCTCATCCAGCAATTCCAGGAGCTCAGGACTGAGAAGCTGGGAGTGATTCCAGACAGCACTAAATATTCCCATTGTTAAAGACAGGGAGATTTCCAACACTCAGGCAGCATCCCAGGAAAATTCCGATGTGCAGACATTCCCCTTTTCCCTGATTACACAGCCCCTGCAGAATGCCAGATTTCCCAGATATCCCAGATTTCCCAGATTTCCCAGATTTCCCAGCATCCACGCCCTTCTCCTCAGATGTCAGCCTCAGGAAACCAAGAGAATTCCCAATTTTTCTGCTGTGAGACCTGGAGTAGTCAGGAGTCACCTCCAAATGGGTTTGGGCTGGAAATTCATCCCTGAGCTGCTTTCCTGGGGCAGTTTATCAGGAATTCTGTGGATGTGGGGATAAGTTTGGGATAGTTCAGAGCTCTGCAGAGCTGGACACAAAAATGAGGGATAACTGGGATGGTGGATGGAATTTTGTGTGCCCCAGCAGCAAGGATTAAAGTTTGGGGTTAACGGGATTTGCCAACAAATTGTTCCGGCTTGGAATTTTTACTGGCCAGGAAAAGCCGTGCAGGGAATGAGAAAAGAAAAGAAAAGAAAAGAAAAGAAAAGAAAAGAAAAGAAAAGAAAAGAAAAGAAAAGAAAAGAAAAGAAAAGAAAAGAAAAGAAAAGAAAAGAAAAGAAAAGAAAAGAAAAGAAAAGAAAAGAAAAGAAAAGAAAAGAAAAGAAAAGAAAAGAAAAGAAAAGAAAAGAAAAGAAAAGGATTAAAATAAATTACATAATTTAAAATAAATTCAATTAAAATAAACTAAAATAAATAAACTAAAATAAATTAAACCATTAAAATAAATTGAATAAATAAAATAAAATTTTAAAAGTAAAATAAAAATTAAAAACTAAAATAAATTAAATAACTAAAATAAAACAAAATTCATTTTAAAGAGCATTTTTTAAAGTCTCCTGGGATGAATCCAAGCTTTTTCCAGGAGACGATTTCTGATGCACAGCAGGAATTCCTGCAATCCTGCAGCCACAGATTTAATATGAAAATGTCATTTCATTCTTTCTCCGTGCTATCAGAAATGGTAACCAGGCAACATCTCCAGTGCCGAGTGGACTGGAAATCTCCAACCTCTCCAACAGGAGAGCAAAGGGAAATATTCCAAGCAGGAATTTCCATCCTGGTGTCTTGGTGTAGCCCAGCAGAGCAAATCCTGCTGCCCTTCCAGCCCCTCCATGGAGATCTCCACAAGGATCCTGAAACACACAAATTCTGCAGGAAAAAAGAGAGGGAATTTGTAGGATGGGGCACTGGATGGGCATCCTCCATGGGATGGATAAACGGCTGGAATTAAGGACAACCCAGCTGGCTCCTGAAAAACTGCCTGGTGCTGATCGGAATAGCAGGAATTCAGCTGGGATTTTCAGGCCAGGGAATGGCAGGGAGATTTTAGCATCCCACCATCCGTGAGGGATTTTCCAGCCCGGTGGATATCCCCGTGTCTTGGAATTGTCCCTCTGCAGGGAAGGGATCATCCACTGGGCACTGCTTGTCCACCACCAGCAGAAGTCCCATCCCAAAATGCTCCTTCAGGAATGCCCAGGAGCACTCAGGAATGCCCAGGAACACTCAGGAATGTCCATGGGACCACATTCCTTGTGTCCATCAGGATGGATGAACAAAAAAAAAACCCAGGATTTTGGTTTCCCTGCCTCAGCTCCTCCTGAATTCTCCTGAGTTTCTCTGGAAACTTGAATTCATTTTGCTCTGCTTTCATTTCTCCAGGTTTTAGAGACATTTTTACAGCAGGAGTGATCCCCAGCCAGCTGGAAGAGCATGGAACCAACCTCGGTTCTGCGGGAATCTCACAATTCCCACTTTCCTTCTCCTTCCTTCTCCTTCCTCCTCTGCAGCAACCGGAAAAGGAGGCTCAGGGGAAGAACTCCCAGACAGGAGGGTGCAGCCAGAGGGTCGGGCTCTGCTTCCACACAACCAAGGACAAGGAGAAAGGGCCTCAAGATGCTCCCAGGGAAGTTCAGGTTGGATATCAGGAAAAATTTCCTGCCTGGAAGAGTGGCTAAACATGGAACAGGATGCTCAGGGAAGTGGTGAAGTCCCCATCCCTGGAAAAGTTCAAAAAACAAGGAGATGTGGAAATTCAGTGGGGTTTAGTGGGAATGGGGGGGTTTGGTCTTGATGATCTTGATGATCTTCCAACCTTAATGATTCTGGGATTAATTCTGGGATTAATTCTGGGATTCAATCCTGACTCAACCAGGTACAAGAGGACTCCACCTTTCCCTCCTAAAGAAACCATTCCTTCCTTCAGATTAAAATCCTAATTTTTAATGAGTTAAACACCCTAATGCAATTAAAACCCCTGAGCCTCGGAGCACAGGAGACAATTAAATATAAAAATAAAATATATAAATAAAATGGGTCTGAGCAGGGCATTGAATCAGCAAATAAAGGAGTTTTCCTGGTGGTGATGCTCAGGGTAAAAACACAGCACCTCTTCTTAACTGGAAGGGGAATCATCCCAGAAAGCCAAACTGGGAGCACTTGGAAGTGCTGGGTTGGTGGCTGGAACATCTCGTATGGAGCAATTAAAAAACCAAATTAAAAACACATTCAGAACCATCAATTCTGTTTCAACGTGGCTGCTCCTCACTGAAAACACAATTAACAAACAAATGACTTTAAAAAAATCCCCCCATTAATTAAAAAAATTAATAATCTCAGGGTGACGGGGTGAGGTCCATCAAGAAGATGCTGAACCAACACTTGGGCTTGGACAGGAGGAAACGGCCTCGAGTTGCACCAGCAGAGGTTCAGGTTGGACATTGGGAGGAATTTTTTCCTGGAAAAAGTGGTCAGGCATTGGAATTACCTAGGGAGGTTTGGAGTCCCCATCGCTGGAGGTGTCCAAGGAATTCCTGGAGGTGGCACTCAGAGCTCTGGGCTGGGGACAAGGTGGGCATCGGGCACAGCTGGGACTCCATGGGCTGGGAGGGCTTTTCCAGCCTCANGGACTCCATGGGCTGGGAGGGCTTTTCCCACCTCAATAATTCTGGGATTCTGTGATGTTTTGTCTCCATAGGCCCTCCAGACTCCAAGGTGGTGGCCACATAGACCAGGCTTTGGATTTGGCTTTGGATTTTGGGAAATAACCTTGGAAGAACGTCCTGATTTTGCTGCTGCAGCTTCTGGTCACCTCAATTCAAAATGGTTTAAACTATTTCAAGTCACTTTGTAGTCACAGCAAAAAAATAACACAAAAATAAAATTTATTTTCCAGATTTTCTGCGTTTTGGAATAATCCATGGCAGATCCAGGCAGTGCAAAATTATCTGGGGAAAAATTCAGCCAGAATTAACGGAACAGAGAGGAAATTCCAGTGGTTACTTGGGTGTCAGAATAATTTTTGTTTTCAGCGTTGCTCAAGCCCTAAATTAATTTTCCTCCTAAAAACTCATGGAAAAATGCACCACAGCTTCCAAGCACCTGTCAGCATGGACCTGTGATAGATCCCATTTTTATTTCCAATTAATTTTCCCTGCAGTAACGTCGTTAATTTGTTTATAAACCCTTCTCTGTGCTCGTTTCCTATCAGCACTCCCATAAATGTCAAACCTTTTGTTAAAATGCCGTGAGTTATAGAGAAACACAACTCCACATTCTGGGATTGGGGAAGTAATGAAAAATGAGAGGTTTATGGGATGGAAATCCTGTAAACATCGGCGTGGGTTTATTGCTGGAATGTTTGGGGGAAGGGGGAACCGAGTCCGTGCAATTTTTAATTTAAGGAGCATTTTTATGGCATTTTTCTGGTAATTCCTAAAGATATTTGCAGGATATAAAAATATGGTTCTTATGGGGAAATCTTTATGGCATCGGTGCTAAAATATTCTTATGTGGGCTTTGAACCCATTGGATTTAGCAAAGCTTGGTCCTTATGAGCAGAGCAATTATGATTATTATGGAATTAAACGGGAAAAATCTCCTGGTTAATGAACAGCAAAGAATTCCAAGGCATCACCACCCTCGGGAAAAGCACCAAAGCTCAAACAGCACCAACGGCCTCAGCAGTTTGAGATGTCCTGATTTCCAAAGAAGTTTCCTAAACTCTGAGTCAGAGCTGGGGTTTCCCTCCAGGAGCAGGAATGGGCTCCTCACCCCTTGGAGAACTGGGAATATCCATGGTGAGGCTGTACCACAGCTCCTTCTGTCTTGGCTCTGGATAATTTTCCTTGGTTTCACTGAGAGCCAAGACTTGGAATCGTGGNCTTCTTAACTGGAAGGGGAATCATCCCAGAAAGCCAAACTGGGAGCACTTGGAAGTGCTGGGTTGGTGGCTGGAACATCTCGTATGGAGCAATTAAAAAACCAAATTAAAAACACATTCAGAACCATCAATTCTGTTTCAACGTGGCTGCGTTTCCTCACTGAAAACACAATTAACAAACAAATGACTTTAAAAAAATCCCCCCATTAATTAAAAAAATTAATAATCTCAGGGTGACGGGGTGAGGTCCATCAAGAAGATGCTGAACCAACACTTGGGCTTGGACAGGAGGAAACGGCCTCGAGTTGCACCAGCAGAGGTTCAGGTTGGACATTGGGAGGAATTTTTTCCTGGAAAAAGTGGTCAGGCATTGGAATTACCTAGGGAGGTTTGGAGTCCCCATCGCTGGAGGTGTCCAAGGAATTCCTGGAGGTGGCACTCAGAGCTCTGGGCTGGGGACGAGGTGGGCATCGGGCACAGCTGGGACTCCATGGGCTGGGAGGGCTTTTCCCACCTCAATAATTCTGGGATTCTGTGATGTTTTGTCTCCATAGGCCCTCCAGACTCCAAGGTGGTGGCCACATAGACCAGGCTTTGGATTTGGCTTTGGATTTTGGGAAATAACCTTGGAAGAACGTCCTGATTTTGCTGCTGCAGCTTCTGGTCACCTCAATTCAAAATGGTTTAAACTATTTCAAGTCACTTTGTAGTCACAGCAAAAAAATAACACAAAAATAAAATTTATTTTCCAGATTTTCTGCGTTTTGGAATAATCCATGGCAGATCCAGGCAGTGCAAAATTATCTGGGGAAAAATTCAGCCAGAATTAACGGAACAGAGAGGAAATTCCAGTGGTTACTTGGGTGTCAGAATAATTTTTGTTTTCAGCGTTGCTCAAGCCCTAAATTAATTTTCCTCCTAAAAACTCATGGAAAAATGCACCACAGCTTCCAAGCACCTGTCAGCATGGACCTGTGATAGATCCCATTTTTATTTCCAATTAATTTTCCCTGCAGTAACGTCGTTAATTTGTTTATAAACCCTTCTCTGTGCTCGTTTCCTATCAGCACTCCCATAAATGTCAAACCTTTTGTTAAAATGCCGTGAGTTATAGAGAAACACAACTCCACATTCTGGGATTGGGGAAGTAATGAAAAATGAGAGGTTTATGGGATGGAAATCCTGTAAACATCGGCGTGGGTTTATTGCTGGAATGTTTGGGGGAAGGGGGAACCGAGTCCGTGCAATTTTTAATTTAAGGAGTATTTTTATGGCATTTTTCTGGTAATTCCTAAAGATATTTGCAGGATATAAAAATATGGTTCTTATAGGGAAATCTTTATGGCATCGGTGATAAAATATTCTTATGTGGGCTTTGAACCCATTGGATTTAGCAAAGCTTGGTCCTTATGAGCAGAGCAATTATGATTATTATGGAATTAAATGGGAAAAATCTCCTGGTTAATGAACAGCAAAGAATTCCAAGGCATCACCACCCTCGGGAAAAGCACCAAAGCTCAAACAGCACCAACAGCCTCAGCAGTTTGAGATGTCCGGATTTCCAAAGAAGTTTCCTAAACTCTAGTAAGAGCTGGAGTTTCCCTCCAGGAGCAGGAATGGGCTCCTCACCCCTTGGAGAACTGGGAATATCCATGGTGAGGTTGTATCACAGCTCCTTCTCTCTTGGCTCTGGATGATTTTCCTTGGTTTCACTGAGAGCCAAGACTTGGAATCGTGGGATATCCTGAGTTGGAGGGACCCACAGGGATCATCCCAACTCCTGCCCAGGCACCCCAACAATCCCACCCTGTGCATCCCTGGGAGCGGTGTCCAAACGCTCCTGGAGCTCTGGCAGCCTCGGGGCCGTGCCCATTCCCTGGGGAGCCTGGTCAGTGCCCAGCACCCTCTGGAATAGTGGAAACATTCCCTGATTTCCATCCTAAATTTCCTGTTCTCCTGTTAGGTCCCAGCCTGGTTCTTCTTGCAGAGGTCACTCCTCCATCAGCTCCCAGTCTGCATTGGGTCACCACTTCCAAACTCCAGGATTCCCAGGCAATAAAGCACTTCAGGACCGAGGCCTGAACAGCTCCCAGAGAGAGGGGGTGGAGTCTCCTCCCTGGGGATATTCCAGAGTTGTCTGGACAAAATCCTGTGCTCTGTGCTCTGGGATGGCCCTGCTGGAGCAGGGAGGTGACACCAGGTGACCCCACTGTGGTCCCTTCCAGCCTGACCCATCCTGGGATTCTGTGATCCTGCCAAAACTTCCAATCCCTTCCTTCTGCTGCTTTTTCCACCCGCACTCCCCCAATTCCATGGACATTTTTTCTTGGTCATTCCCACCCTCTTTGCCCACTTGACCCCATTATGGTCACCCTGTGGCCACATAGCCCTGCTACAGGGCACTGCCACCACTGGGACAGGCCTTAAGCTCAGGCCTAAATTTGCACAGCCCCAGCTGTTCCCTGCCTGAATTTTCCTGCCTTTCCTGACCTTTTCCTGCCCTTCCTGACCTTTTCCTGCCCTTTCCCTTCCTTGTTGTCCCAGCAGTTTTCCTCATTGATCAGCTGTCTGTGCCTCATTCGTTTTCCTTTGCTGATCGTTTTTTGGGACAATCGTTTTCCAGAGCCAGAAACAACCTGTGATTCCAGGGAAAATGGGAAATTTATCATTAAAACACTGCTGAGGAGAGAAATCCAGAGCTGCTCCAACAGCAGAGGCTTGAAAAAAGGGGGAAGTCAGGATTTGGATGCTCCAAGGGCTCCGTCTTTTCCGGAGCCAGGTTGGGAGAGCTGGGAATATTCAGGATTTTATTGGGAACACAGATCAGATAGACTGGAGTCTGTGTTCTTTAATTATTGGGCTATTTCTTAAATTCAATTAATTTTCATTAAAGTCTCCTTTTTAGCTTTAATTAGCATAAAGAGGCCTTTCCCCATTTCATCTAATTCCTAAAAATCTCCAGAAAATTCCATTGGCTCCAGGATTCTCCCAAATCCCCGATTATATTGCTCTACACCTAAGTAAATTTGAACTTGATTTTCCCTATAAATGCAGGATAATCCCGATTTTCTTCCCACATTTACTTTAGGCTCTGCAGCATTGATGGCATTTTTTTCCTCCTGGGTTTATCCAGCAGATTCCTGGGATTGAAGAGAGGCAATGAATTTAAATCTGAGAGATTTTTTGGGGGAATATTTACCAAGGAGTCACTTTTTGGTGAAACTGGAGCTATTTTGAGGTCAAATCCATCAGAGAGTTCAGACTGAAATTATCCAAGGAAATTTTTTCCATGTCCGAACAATTTATTCAAATTTAATTTCTTTTTTTTTTTAGGTGAAATATATTTAAGTGAAGAAGTAAATGGGCTTTAGGTAAAGGGAGAGAAGGAAAAATAAGATGATTTTTAGGAAAAATCCCTTAAAATGGTGGTTGTAGGAAAACAGGAGCTCGGTGGCAGTTTTGGGATGAAAATTCCTTAATTTCCAACACACACAGCAGCCACGGGCTCTGCCTCTGATACGATCTGATGGAAAAAACAGGGAAAAAATGAAATCCAGTGGTTTCCAATTTATTTTTGGGATGGTGGCTGCTCTGAGAGAGGCTCTGCCACGGAATTCCTGGAATTCCTTCTGTGCAGACAAAATTCCTGGGGCTCTCCGACCTTAATTAACTTGGAGCTGCTACCTTTTGATATTCCAAGAAATCCACCCTAAAATACATCCCTGGCGATGCTCCAACCCTGGAAATAGTTGGCAGAGGGAGGATTTGGGGCATTTTTCCTGCAAACAGAGCTGAAATAGGGATTAATTATTCCGCACAAAATTCCTCCTTCCAGGTTTCCAGGGTCAACCCTGGATGAGAAAATCGATATCCCTGCCACAGTGGGATCCACCCACTGGAAACTCTGAGGGACCTCTGAGGGACCAGTTGGCCCAGCTGGCCCAGTTTCCAGCAGCATTCCAGAGCTTTCCGCAGGCTGCTGTGCCCCAAAGTCAACAGGAACAGCAGAGACTGCGGAAAGTGCAGGAAAAATCAAAATTCCCATTAAATAGAAATCCAGGATTTCCAGGGAAGTCTATCAGCAACACAAAAGGGGGAAAGCAGGAACCTGCTCTCCTTAATTCTCCTTTTAATCTTTCCAGTGGGGAAAAAGCAGGGGAAAAGCAGCAAAAGTGATGGAAAGGAGGAATTATTGCTTTTGCCGTTTCCCTGCTGTCTCCCTGAATGGGAGAAGGGAATTTTTTAGCACCTTCCTTTTGTTCTGATGCCAAAATCCAGCCCGGAGCGAGCAGGGCAAGGAAAAAAGGAGCAGAAAGCAAAAAAAAAACCACAGAAACATCATCACTCTGCAAAGAGAAACAATGCAAGGCAGGCAGGAGATCATTCCCAGTTTATCTTTGATGTTCCCGTTCCCGGCTTTACCACGGAGATCAAAACAATCCCGACATCGAATGTTTTGCTCGACACAGAAAAGAGAAAATTTTCAAGGCTTTCAGAGGGTTTGGGTGTTTAGGAAAGGCTGGCATGAAAATTCATCACTAAATGGGAGGTTTATTCCTTTATTCCAGCTGGGGACAGCTCCGGAATTTCACCCTGGAATTCGGATCAAGGCGGCAAAGAAGAGAGAAAGGAGATGGAACAGCCAAATTGGGAAAAACAAGGAATTTGTAGGAATGTGCTGCCATTATCCACAAAGCAAGGTCGATATGGAGAACTCAAGGGATATTTTTCCCATTTGTGGGGTCAGGTGGCTGAAGTTGGAAGGGTTGGACACACACAGAGATCCTGGGCTCGGATAATTCTGGGATAGAACCTGCCAGGTTCTTCCAGCAGGAATGGGAAGAAGTTCCAGTAGAACTGGGAATTTCCAGTAGGAAACAAAGCTTTGTGCAAAAACGGACCCCAAAATCAGCTTTTTCTCCCTGTGTATTGTTTAGGAATCACCAAAACCACGGCAGGCAGTGAGGATTTATAAGATTCCCGGATATATCAAAAAAAAGCAGCATTTTTAATTAAAAATGTGCTTTAAGCTCATTATTTTACCAGATTGGCTCGAGGTGTGGGGGTTGCTTCCTGAGCTGCTGAGAAAAACGAGCTCCCCTTCCCCTGGCAGGGAATAAATGGATTTTATTTGTTCTTCTCTTAAACAAAACATAATTAAAGAGCCGCGATGTTCCCTGTCAAGGCAACAACCCCGACATTCAATTAAAAACCGATCTCCTTTATTAAGTTACAATCCAATCCCAGGTTTTTCCTGGCGATGCTGACAGTTCCCGGCTCCTCCGAGATATCTGAAAGCTGTTTTGCTTTCGTAAATTCCAATTTTTCCCCTTTGAGTCGTGATTTTCTCACCTCATCCCTTGTGGGGTGTGACCTCCATCAGCAATTAATGACCCGAGACGGAGGAGCCCATCAGGAATTCCACCTTGGGATGACACTTCCATTCTGGAGAACACCACAAATCTTTTCCTGGAGACCTTTTCCATTGGCAGAGAGTTGTTGTTTCATCAAATTCAGCTTAAAGAGCAGCCAGATTTTGGGGACATTCATGGGGTTTTTTTGTCTTTAATGCTTTTGTGCATCTCTGGAAGTGCCACAGAGGGGTTTTCCACACTGAGGAAGGTGGAGAGGGATTTTTTCCCTGGATGAGATTTTCCAGGGATGAAGGATGCTCTGATGATGATAAAGGGGATGTGGATTTATTTCATTTAATGCCTCCTGAGTGTGAGGAACGCACACAACCTGACTCTGCTGTGGCCAGAGCCTGGATGAGCTCCCAGAAAAAAAAACATGGAATCATGGAATGGTTTGGGTTGGAAGGAGCCTAAAGCTCATCCCATTAAACCCCTGTCATGGGGTTTCCACTATCCCAGGGTGCTCCAACCTGGCCTTGGACACTTCCAGGGATGGGAAATCCACAACCTCCTGAGCAGAAGCTGTGTCTGCCCAGATTTCTGGAGCTATTCCCATGAAACATGGAAGTGGAAGTTCCCAAGCTGTTTTCTTTGGAGCTGCTGCCTCACCGCAGCCAGAAACCTCCTGAAATTCCCAAACTTTCCCCAAATTCACTGCTCCAACATGCAGGACACAAGTGATGGATTTGTCTCCGGATTCCCTGCATGGTTAAACCCAAAATCCATGTCCTGGATTCACTGGATCCTGACAGTTGTGCCCTTGGGAGGAGAACTCCTGAGAATTCCAGGATCCCACCAGCTCCGCCAAATCCACCCCAACATTAACGATCCCTCCCATTTCATTTTCTCCTCCGTGGGCTGAGAGAATCCTGTTGTAAATTGAATTAATGCCTGGTTGGCCTTTGAAACAGCAAAACCAAATAAATCATTTAGTCCAGGCGCTGGGAAGAAAAAAAATAAAACAGGATAATCGGGAGAAATCGGAGTCAGCTCCAATATTCCTGACAAAAAGGGGCGTTCCCTCCCGCTGCCTAACTGTGAAAATGTTCCCTGGATTTAATCCTGAGGAAATTAAAACTTTTGTCGCCGGTCCAAACGTTGTGTCAAAGAGATAAAAAAGTTGATGCTGTTCAAGCAATGTCCCATTCATCCTTCACTTCCAGGATTTGGAAAGACAGGAATATTGCTGTGCACTGGGCTGGAGAGAAGCGGAATTAGCTCAGTCAATTAAGTCAGGATTAATTTATGTTGGATCTCGTTCTCCTGAGTCCGGGAAAACAAAGACTTTACTTAACTGGCAGCATTTAGTTTAATAAAAGTAAATCTTTCAAGATGACTTCGGGAGGGGGGGAAAACCCCGCTGACAAAATCAATCGGCAGCAAATTCCTGTTTAAATTCCAGTTTAAATTCCCATTTAAATTCCCGTTTAATTTGTGTCAGTCCGAGTTAAAATAACTGCAGAGACTGAAGCAAAGGGGGTGTCCTTCCAAATGGAGAACCAGATCCTTGATTAGTGCAGCTCATTTGGGACAAATCCCAAATGCAGGAAGCTCTGGTAACTCCTTCCTTTTTTCCCTGTCACAACTTTCCCGTTGTCCTGATTTGGGCAGGGAAAGATGAGGCTCAGGATCAGGAAAATCCCACTGATGTGAAAATCCCACTACTGTTCCCAGGCTGGGATTGCTCTGATGATCCCTCTCCAATCCACGGCTGATGATCCCTCTCCAGTCCCGAGGGAAAAGAGGGAATTTTTAGGCATTTTTTTGGCAGTCCAAGATTGGGCAGTCCAAGGCAGGAATCAATGGGAAAGAGGGATCAAGGAATGTCAGAGTGAGGCACTGGGAATGTTCCCATGTATTTATCATGGAATCGTGGAATCAAAGATCATCTTGTCCTACTATCCCAGGCTGCTCCAAGCCCCAGNATTTTGCCTGTAGGGATGGGAACGACCCCCCCTTCCCTCTCATCATTCCCTCTCTGGAGTTATCGAAGTTATTTCCTGCTGAGGCTCAGGCTGAGGTTTAATCAGAGCCTCAGGAGCTCTTTCCACGGGCTCTCCAAACCTCTGGGAGTTGTCCAAGCCCCATCCACTGATTTTCCACGGATTTCCTTAATTTCCCCTCAATCTGCAGCTTTAGGCCTTGCTGTCCAGTCCTGGATCCACAGTCGGGATCTTCCTGGATTGGGAAGGATTTGCCTTCCAGCCTCCCCTGGAGCCTGCAGTGACTTCCAGGTGCCCTGGGCTGGCTCTGCCTGGTGACATTCCCAGGGCAGGGATGTGAGGAATCTCAGGGAAGGAGCGTGGGGTGAGCTGGAATGTTGGGAATGTGGGGCTTTTCCCCCTCCAGGTGCCAGCGGGGCTGATCCAAGGACAGAGGTGTTCCTTGGACACTGATCCCACCCAGCTCCCACTCCTATGCAGGGAAAACACCCAACCCTAGTGCACCACAAATCCTTATGGGAATAACATCCCCATTTTCCCCTCATGTCCCAAACTGATCCCTGGGTGTAGTTCTGGCACAGGCAGAGCCTCCTTTGCCTTTCCCAGTGCTCAGGGAAGCTCCAGAGGAAGCTTCATCCGAGCATTTGTGTGCCTTTGATCCCACCCCACACGGACAGCGCACGCCTGTAAAATCCTGCTGCATCCCAAACCTTTTCCAACCTCAAACCCATTTGTTCCCGTGTTTTTTGGCTCCTGGAGAGGTTTTGTGCAGCATTCCCAGCTCGTTTCCACTCAGATGGCTGAGCCAGCCTGCAGAGCCATCCCTAATTCTCCTTATTTCTCCATTTTTGTCATAATCCATATTTATTCTGCTGGGGGATGGCATCAGCTCTCCGTGTTCGCCCTGGAAGTTTATCCATTACCTCTGGAATTTGCCCACAGGAAGGAATGGAACAGATGAGTCTCCCGGAAAAACAAAATCCCACTAAACTTGGAATCAGATGAATGGGATTTTGTGCTGTGCATCATTCCTGCTCCCTTAATGCACTGCTCCCAATTTATTCAGTCCCAGCTCCAGCCTCAAAGGAGATCTCCAACTTCATTCCAAGCCTCTGGAATGGAGCAGCAGGATAAATGGAGAGGAATGGATGGGAAGGCAAACCAGGATTGGGGCTGAGGCTCACAAGAATTTTGCTTTAAATAGAGCATCCGTGCCTGGTGTTTTCATGGGATTCCAGCTTTTTTTTCCAGCAGAAAAGAGAGGTTGGAGGGGCTGAAGTGATTTCTGGATGTAAAAGGGTCAGGAGCCACCGGTGGGATCAATCCTGTTCCCTCTGGAATGCAGCTCTGCTCCAAACCTCCTGTTCTTGGACTCTTACAACTCTCCCCTAAATTATTTTGGATCAGAGAAGCTTCCCAGTTTGCACAAATCCCCTTTTGGAGTCTCCTTCCAGACTTCCTGGCAATTCCCAAAATAATTTTGTCTCCCACACCTCCTTCCCAGCAGCGCTGCTGGTGGCCCGGTCACGCTGACAGCCTGGGAATGGGATGGGAGCAGGGAAACAGGGAATGGTTTGGCTTGGGAAGNTTGGTGGCCCAGTCATGCTGACATCCTCAGAGCCTCAGGGCAGGTGACAGCCTGGAATGGGGTGGGAGCAGGGAAACAGGGAATGGTTTGGCTTGGGAAGGACCTTAAAAATCATCTCATTCCATGGGCACCCACCTGAGGGAGCCTTTGGAAGAGCAGGAATGGAAATCCAGCTGCGCAGTGGGATATTAAACATAAAATACAGACTGACTCCCACATTTTCCCTCTATTATCCCTGGACTCTCCAGCATTTCCCTCAAAAAATGCTCTTGTGGTGTGACTGTAATCCAGAGTCTTGTAGGAACGGGAATGTTTTTAAGCTTTATGGTTCCTGTGGAATAAAATTTTCAAAGGAAGAGGGAGAAGAGCAAGGAAAGGCCCAGGGANTGGAATTCCTCAGCCTGTGGAATAAAATTTTCAGAGGAAGAGGGAGGAGAGCAAGGAAAGGCCCAGGGATCACCTGTGGATCTTTTATTTAATCCTGCTCTGGTTTAGGGGCAAAATTCCCGTTCAGGTTGGGACAATTCCTAATGGAATTGTGCTGACTTTGGATTCAGGACAACTCGGTGCCCTCTGACCTTCAAACTTCTGGCTACTTCCTTATTCCTGCCTCAGTTTCCCAGATGGAAAACAGGGATCAGAGTGTTTCATTTTACCCATAAAGAGCTCTGTGGGGCTGGGATAAAGGGAATTTTCTTCCTGGAGCTGCTCTGGCGCTGTGTTTGGATTTGTTCCGGGAACAGAGCTGATAATTCCAGGATGTTTTGGTGTCTCTGAGCTTGCACAGAGCCTCATCCCACCAGGAAGGGACACAAGGAATTGGGTGATCCCAAAGGGATATCCCAGATCCCAGGGCATCGTGCTCAGCAGGGGATGGGGGAAAAGGAGGATTTGGGAGGAGTTTGGAATGATTTGGGAGGGGTTCTCCCACTTGTCACTTGTGCCACCCTGGGGACGCCCGAGCTCCTGCCTGCCCTAGGAAAGGGGAAATGAAATCCTTGTCCAGCTTTTCCTTTCCCTATTAAAGCATCTTTGCCTCAACCCACGATTTTGCCACTTTTCCCTCCCAACTCTTTCCCAATCCCACCAGGAAGAAGTCAGAGAGCAGCTGGATGGGGCTGAGCTTCCACCTGGAATGAACCCACGGCACAGGGGATGCAGGAGACGCTGATTTCCGACTTTAAATCAGCTGGAAGCAGCCAGATTTCGCTTTTCCTGCCGAAATCACCCTCAGTTCTCCGCTATTATTTATTGTTTGCACCACCCCAAGAGCTCGTTAGCACAGCTTTGACATCTCTGTCATTAATTACAAGAGCAATAATTAATTCCTTTCCTTTCGACCTGCTCCTTGTGCAGATGACTCCTCTTGGCCGCGCTGTGCAGCGAATTAAAAACTGGATTTCCAGCAACAGGGAATCATTTTTCCAGGGAACACTCGGAATGGAGCTGAGTGAATATTCCCGGGAGCAGGGCTGGGCTGGCAGAAAAGCTTTTCCCAGGCTGTGTTTTCAAATTCCAGAGCCTCGGGGCATCATCAGGAGCTCTCACTTCAGCTTTGTTATTTGAACTCTTCAGGGATGCCGGGCACGATGGAAAAGTCAAAATGATAAAGCCAGGCCTAAAAGCAGAACGAAAACGAGCCTTGAAAAACGTTGACCCGCAGGAAATGTTCTGCCCTCATCAAAAGCAGAGGAGTCAGGACAACCCCAAGCTGTGCTCGGAGCGTTTCATCTCCCTAAAAGTTGGGATCCGGGTTTATTATTCCAATTGGGACGGGAACTTCAAGAGGAATTATTTGACTTTCTGCCGGCAGGAGATGGAATTTCAGCCCCGTGGTTTTGTCAGCTGCAGCCACAGCCCGATTTTTAGCCATTTCTTCGGATTTTTGGCCTTCCCCTCTCCGCAAATGATAGATGGAAATTCGGGATAACCACAGGGATATCATCCCTGTTCTTTGATCCCAGAGCCAGAGCTTTGCTGCTCAATTCCAGTTGAATTCCAGCTCTGGATCAGCGCTTCTGCAAAGGAAAGGATCGTGCTGTTAATTACACCAGAGAGGGAAAATTCCCCGGCAATTGGGAACATTCCTGGGAATATGGAAGTCTTGCAAACCCCTGGATACACCTCCAGGGAGGGTGAGAAGAAGTAATTTTATTTCTGGATGACATTGGATGAGGCGTTGGGATGGAGTTTTGCTTCCCTGCAAAACGGAATTGAATCCTGCTTTACGGAAATCGAATTTTCTCTCCTGCATTGTCTCCTCTTCCAGAGGTTTCCATGCATTCCTTCTTTTTCCAGCCCTAGCCCAAAGGCATCCATCCCACTGGCAAGATTTCTCCCTGTGTTGTCCTTCATTTATTCTGATCCTGATTTTTTTTCCCCATGGAATTCATGCTTTTCCTGTTCAGACGTCATCATGGAATCATGGAATGGTTTGGGTTGGAAAGGACCTTAAATCCCATCTCATTCCACCCCTTGCCATGGGTAGGGAGACCTCCCACTATCCCAGGGTGTTTGGAATTATCCAAATAATTAAAATTTTCTTATGGACCCAAACGGACAAAAATTTAGGTTGTGGAAGAAAAACATCCCTGGATTTTTCTGGATTTTGTAGGACAAGGTTTGCCTGACTTGTGGAGTTGCTGGACTTAATTTATGCTTGGTCTTATCCCAAATCTTATCCCAAATCTTATCCCAAATCTTACCCAAATCAAAAAATCCTGGATATTGTCGCTGTTAAATCTCATTTCTCCATCCAATCTTTCAGTTTCACGGCGCGAGCTCCAACACTGCAAATTGCTCATCCAGGTTTTTATTCCCTCTGAATTCCCAGTTTCTGGTGCTGGGGAAGCAGCCAGGAATTCTCAGGAAGCCCTTAAATCCACGCTTTAAACTCACAAACTGAGGAGTGGGAGTGACGTGGGGCTGGAAAAAAGAATTTTAATTATGTGGTGGCAAAGCAGCCTCGTTTCCCTTTTTCCTTCCTTTTCCTTCCTTTTTCCTCCTTTTTAATCATTTTCCTTCCTTTTCCTTCCTTTTTCCTCCTTTTTAATCATTTTCCTTCCTTTTCCTTCCTTTTTCCTCCTTTTTCCTCCTTTTTCCTCCTTTTCCTTCCTTTTCCTCCTTTTTAATCCTTTTCCTTCCTTTTTCCTCCTCTTTGCTCCTTTCCCTTCCTTTTTTCTCATTTTTCCTCCTTTTCCTTCTTCATTCTCCTTTTTCCTCCTTTTCCTTC
>VZTH01004631.1:0-68800 GCA_013397815.1 Aleadryas rufinucha
CCCTTCCCTTCCCTTCCCCCTGTGTCATTAGTTTTGCCTTTTGAACGCCAGAACAGTCATGATAAAGATTTAATATGACTTCTTACTTCTCCTTTTTGCTTGTACCGAGCAAGCAGATGCAGATGGAATCAGAACATCCTCTCTAACATCACAAATCAACAAAACATGTAAAGGAAACCCCAGAGGCTGCTCTAAGCAGAGTCCCATGGAAATCTCTCCAGATCTGTTTCCAGAGATTTCAGAGCAATGGAGATGGAAAGAATAATGAACTGCTGGCTGCCAGGCTGCTGGGATACACATGAGCCTAAAATCAATGGAAGGTCATGGACATGATTTTGGTTTGTTCAGGAGGTAAAAGTTCCCAAGGGAGAGTGACTGGAACATGAAGCTCGTTCTGTTGGCAGGGTCCCACTGGCTCTGCCATCTGCCCATGTGCCTGCTAGCCCCGACTCCAGCTTGGGGACAATCTGCCTCTCCCCTGCTCTCTTACAGTTTGTTTTCTCCTTAGGTGACCAGTGTCTCTCAAGTTCCTTCATAACGTAGTCTAAGCTTTTCATTTTTAAAGACTTGTCTCTTTATTAAGTTGCTAATTAGATTTAATAATTCAGACCTTTGTTCTGCCTCTGCTCCTTATGTCTGACAGTTTGTTTCATTGCCTCTTCTCTACTTTCATGCTCTTCTGGGGTCTTCATGTCTCTGCCCTCCCTCCTTGACTTTTCCTCATAGCTTGAAAAATTTGACCCTGCTTTTAATATCTCTGCTGGCATTTCACTTAATGATCCTATTACAAATTCCTGAAGCTCTTTTCACTCAAGATTCTCAGGGCTCTACCAGTATCAATTAATTTCCAAACACCTTCATTTTATCATGCAGATTTTACACATGGGTAAACTGGGGCATGGAAAAGTCAGACAGTGCTCAGCATCACAGCCAGAAGTAGCACAGCTTGGAAAGAGGTGTGATCTCCAGCGCTGCTGAGCATCTCTGACTGCTGCAGGCTTCATTTGTGGCTCTAGGTGGTTAAATTTAAACCAGGGTAGATTTGATACTCATGTGCTCATCCATTTTCTGTGTGTTGATGGGAAGGAAGGATCTCTGTTGGTCTACTCATTTATAAAATGCACAGCTGAGGTTAGCATGCTATTAAACTGAGCTCAAAGATGAGTTAGAGCACAGGGTAATATTTAAGCTCCTCAGATAAATATCAGTTTCCGAAGCATCCAGCGACACAAACATTTAAACATCAGGAAAGCCACTCTTATCATATAATTTTAGTCTCTTGTGCTTTATCTTTTTCAAACACATTTATCATGAGCATATTTATCATGACAGAGCTGAAATTTGCCACCTCAGTACCAAATCCTTTAATGGCTTTTTCATGTGACCAGCACTGCAAAGATCTTGTTTTGATGTACAAGACATATAAACATAAATGCCTTAATCCTGACTCTTACTTATTCTTTTAGATTGAATGAATGAGTTTTCATGTCAATACAAATTAGATAAATAGCTGGAAGAACTTGTTAGCCTGTTTCTGGTAGTTTGGATTTTTTAGTTTACTAGAATTGATTAGGCATTTGTTGACAAAGGCAGGGGAAAGAAAAAATCCATCACAATTATGCACATTTTGCTGCAAGGCTTGAAAGGGCAATTTGGGAATCAGATGATAAAATAGTTAAACAGATTTATTAAAAATTGGCAAGGAAACAAAATTCCTGCATTTAAATTGTCAGGCAAGTGTTTATGCACTTGCTCCATGTATGTCATCAAATTAAACAGCAAGAAATCTTCATGTCCTAAAATGTCCAGCTGATATCTGGAGATAACATGAGGGATTCTCCTCAAATCTGTGCTGGACCAAGCATGATGAAATATTGTGGGTTGGTAATGGAAAGAGGCTTGAATGGAATTCCAAGCTATTCCCTCCCTCCCTGCTTGAAGTCAATGACAAAGCTCGTGGTGGTCAATTGTGGCAGGTCAAGGGCACTAAGAAGACCCACACTGGAGCGATGTTGCAGAGCAGGAGGTGAGCAGGAACACAGTTGGTGATTCTGGATGCTGTGGAGAGGGAAAAAAGAGCAATAGGTTTTCCTTCTCAGTTAAGAGTAGAAAAATACGGACAGCCAACTTTATTCTCACGCTTTGAGATAACTACTTATTTGCAAATAGTCAGCAACTGCCTATTAAAAACTAATATGTAGCAAATCTGGTCACAGTGTGGCACCCAGATAACGAGCTCGTTCACCAGAGGTTTTGTGTTGTGGTCAGGGAAAATGCTCCTCAATTAGGACTTTTCTGCAAGAGGAGAATGAAGTTCATGGAAATTAATTTGTCTCTCTGATCGTTACCTTTTCTGACCATTTATAGCTCATGACACTCTCCTACTGATGGCACGTTTTTCTTGTGACCTTTCTCCAGCTCCTTCTGTGGAACTTCTCCCTGTGTTTCAAAGCTTGTTTTCAAGGTCTAACAAGGAGGGTGGCAGGATCTGAGCCAAAACCTCTGGTTGGAATCATTCAATGGAAAAGACATGTGCCCATTCATGCATATTTGATACATCACTTCTAAAAATAAAAAGGACATTTTTAAATCAAAGAACAATGGATTTTCCATTTTAAGTCAGAAATAAGTCAGGTGGCTCTGCTATGCTGAGCTGTGGCCATACACCTTTGACTGCAGGGTTCAATTCCTAAACAATGTCTATAGAAAAGGAGGGTAAGTGTTGATTTTCAGCTTGTTGTGGGGGTTTTCCATGGTTTTTTTTCAGGATGTCGGGGGTAGCCTGAAGGGAACAATGGGTTTTTCCAAGTCCTATAAGATAAAGTCGGAGGACACAGCAGAGCCTTGGAAAATAAATATAAAATTTCTATAATAAATATAAAATTTCACATTTTTCAGGAGCGGAGCAAGGGCCTCCCCTACAAGAGCAGGTTTTCTTCCCTAGGCTGCTCTGAGTCTTTGTCTCTGGGAGCTTCAGGCAGAGGCAGGGGCTCCTCTGTGCTGTTCCAGGCAGATGCCTTCATGTCTGCAGGTTGTCGTGCTGCCCCACCACAGCTTGCTGCCGAGCTACAGGAGACACAATAATTAAAAGAATTTATCTCCTCTTCCCAGGATCCTGCCCAGCTCAGCAGAAAAACATTCCTAATAAAACAATCTGAATGAAATGGGAAGGAAAGGGAAAGCTGTATATGCTCAGTATTACTCTGCAGTGATTGCCGTTTTTCAGGGTGAAAGTGAGTTGTGCTAGCCTGAATATCAGAAACTCGGGCTGAAACTCTGGGTTGAAATGAATTCATAAAGCAAGCTAAATTAGGGGCTAGCTCTGGCATTTCCACCATATAGGACATCATGTCACTGTGTTTTTCCTCTCTCTGCATGTATTTGTGCCCTTTTGTTTTTCCTGTAATTGTAGGGAGAAGCTTTCTCTCTATTTTCCTCTCAATTCATAGAGATCTTGTAATTTATCTCAGGCCCCATAAAGGCACTTTTTCGTGCTTGCCGACCTTGTAATGATGGTTTCTGTTATGCAGGAGCTACTTTCTATCTGCTGCCGTATTCTACTGCTCATGGAAGGATTGATGCTGTTCATTTTTCTGCCACACACCACCATAAGGAGAAGCGATGGAAGGGGTTTCTTCCTGAGACACAGCTCCTGATTTCTTAATAGGACAGCAATAAATACAATGTCTTCCAGGCATTAAGAGAAAGGGAAGAGAAAGCCAGAGCAGCATCCTTTTTCTCCATCTGTTAGTGTGTTTTCTAGTCCTGAATTCCTTTCACCTGCACAAAGGGCTGAGATGTGCCTTTGTGTGTACAAACAATAAATGCAGATAATTCTGTTAATTTTAGTGCTTTTTTTTTTTTTTTTTTTTTTTTTTTTTTTTATTTGGCATACTTTGTCTGAAATCTTACTGAAATCTGAAAAGTTAAGCCTCTGTTCTTGGTTTTTCCATTGTAGTCTTGTATAGACTAAATTTAAAAAAAAAATCAGTTTATAGTGGCTGGCTGGAGCAGCAGCACTGAAAGACTGTGATCCTGAAATGACTGGTGTGCAGTTTAGAAGGTTGCTAGAGAGGGCTGTAAATTATGTCATGTGTGGGTCATCAATTATATAGATAAAACTGTGAAGGAGAGTGGTTTGTCAGAAAAGATAAGAAAAGAGGGACTGAACCTAGATATATTTTCTGTGCTGATAATCTGGTCGTTTTTAGAAGTGAGAGGAGTCACTTGTAGAAGCCACTTAATAAATTTAATGACTATTGGAAGGGACAGGATAAAAAAAGAGCAAGGATAAAATGTTAAGTGTGCTTGCAATTGCAAAATCAGTGCCACTTATTCTTTAAGTTTGCTAATGACTGTAGGTGTTGTCTGGATGTAAAGCAGGAGTTGAAGAGGATGTGGTTCCCCTCCTCTGACAGAAGGGGAATGGGCCCTGTTTCAGGGATTTTGGCAGGGGTTTGGGTGTCACTCAAGAGCTCCCAGGCTCATCAGGTGTTGTCTCAAGTGATTATACTGAAGATGTGACAAGATCAAGCACTTTCCCCCCAGGGTTATGTGTGCTTCCAGATGTGAAGCAGCACAAGAAAAATGGGGACATTTTTATCATTTTTCTTCTTTGTTCCAAATGGAAGTAGGAAGGAAGAAGAGGAAGGCAATTTACACATCCAAAAAAATACACAGAAACCTTTTCAAGTGTTGAAGTGAGCTTGGTCTAGACTTACTGGCATTTCTCCTCCTCCCTTACTCAGATGTTCATTTTACCCTGCACCCCTTCACAATGGGGAGCTGTGGTACAGAGCCTTCAATCCTCAAATGCAGCTGCAATGAGAGGGAAGAACAAATACCTCTTTCTACCTTGTTGTCTCACTGGGATTTTTCTAGAGCAGGTGACAGAATGACTTCCCGTGTGTCAATGACAGAAAGTCCTCAGAGCTGTATTAGGGAAGGGCCCTGGGGAGGGAATGGGTGACGAATTTATACAAACCCTACTTTTACTAATGCCCTTGAGAGTGCTTCTGCAAGTGACCTAAACCACTGATTCACCACACAGGGGGTTTTCCATCACTAAGTTGCTTTTGGTGAGGTGAAAGTTCTTCAGGAAAAGATTAAAGGGGATATCCCCTCCAAAAAAAAAAAGCAGGAATTGGAAGGAGGAAATGGGGAAGGCTGAAATGTGCAGTTGCCTTTAATAGGCTGCCTGTCCAGTCGTTTAATGGTCCTATTTTTGCTGGTAATAAATTGTAAAACTCAAAAGCCCATGGATGGAATTCATGGGGTGTTTCACCAAGGCCCTTTGCCTTAAAATTAAACAAGCTCCTTCCAAAACCAGCCTAATAATAGATGTTATCAATACACTTTGTAGCTTTATTTGCCAAAAGATGGCAATATTCAAACACAGAAATTTTTACAAAGAGTGAAAACTAGAGGTTACCACTGCACTTTGACCACTGCCACCTCTGCTCTGTCCTGGAGGGAGGACACTGTCATCATCCAGGGCTGAATGGCATCACTGTCACCAGGGTGCTGTCTGAAGCCATTCAACATACAAAGCTTTGCCAGCTCCCATGTCTAAGGGAAGAATTCCATGGGAAGTTTTTCATTAACAGCAAATGTGTTTGAGAAAATTCACTTCTGCTACAAATCTGCATGACTCTGGTGAAATTATATCAAGTTACATCCTCAGTCAATTTGGGCTATTATTCGATTTTATAAATTGTATCAAGACAGTTTTTTTTTTTTAAATTAAACTCGAGCATTTCCCTTCTCTCATTGCTTCCTTTCCCTTATTGCTGACAGAAGGCTCTCACACAGCAAAGTTTACCTTTCATTTGTTCCTGTGTAATAACCCATTAGGTCTGCTGAGAAATACCACGGTTCTTATGCAATGTCAACACCTACTTCCATTTACTCTTTCTCTTCAGAAAACACAGCATGAATCCCAGATGCTGCAGCATGCTAGTGTCCTTGACCCATTGGAGTGCTAAGAGAAGGTAATTAAAGGGAACAAATTGATGAGTTTTTAAGGCTGGTAAAACATGCAGCTTTTTGCTTCCTTTGTCTCTGTTGCAGTGGTGAAGTTCATGAGGCAGAGGGAGGTTGAAGGATTACCAGGTGGGTCACAGACTCTCTGTTGGTACTTCCCAAAGGCCAGAAGTCTGAATAAGGTTAGGAATGCTTAGTTTCGTATTTTAAATTTACTTTTTATAGTTTGAATCAAACAGACTTCAGAGATTTCCTCTGCTACTGAATAATCTCTGTTGGGAGAGAAGATAGGCAAGGTTAAACAGGAAGATCTCATCTAACATTTTTATCTAGGATGTTTACCAACTGAATCTGTCAGCAATTTGTTTTCATCTGTAACTCCTATCTTCAGATAAAAATCCACAGTATTTTTTGTGGAATGTATCAAAGTCATGAGATGCATTTCAGATACTTGAATAATTCAGGCACTGATGCATGCTACAGCTCATATTTCCCTGATATAGTAACACAGACGTTATGCTCAGGGTTTTAAATTATTTATTCCCTTGTGTTAATAAAACAATGATTCTGAAAAACTCTTTCCAGTCTTCTTTAGTGAAATCTCTAGTACTCTTCAAAGTTTTCACAGTAGTGATCTGCCAACGTCTGCAAATAAATCCAATGCAAATATATGGTTTGGGGGTTTCCTTAAAAAGATACTCTTGCTTCAACAAGTAAGACTGATGACTGATACAAGATAACTTCCAGAAGTTGCAAACACAGTTTCACCTAAAATTAATGTTACTGGTTTTGGTATCTTCCTTTATTTCATTTTTTGCTAAATAAAGAAATAGAGCAGGGGCTCAAAAATGCCCAGCTATTTTGAGCTTCGAAATTGTTGTATGAGATCTGGGGAATCTTATTGGACACCCAAAAAAGCATTAAATCCCCTTTTGTCCTTCCCATCACAAGGGTACTCAAAACAACCACAAAATCTGTAATAAGTGTTCCCTTTTTTTATGTGCTGAAATGGATTTATGCTTTTCAGATTTCTCTCTAACAGGTCCTTTAGGATGCTGTTGCTCTGGCTTGATGATGCTCAGCTGAACGAGCAGCTTGGAGTGGAGGGGCCTGGGTGAGCTGCTGCCAGGATGACATCAGGAAGATAGCAGTGGGAAGATATGAGCCTCCTTGTAAAAAGGGGAGCTGCAGAGGTGGGAGGGTACAAGGAATCTCAGAGGCTCATATTGGAACTGAAATAATTTGTAGAAGTTACTGAATGAGGGAAAAGAAGGTTAGTTTTGACTTTGTCTTAGGTTGGACTGGTTTGTTGGAGAACTACAATATGCCATGCTGGGAAGCTTGGGAAGTGGAGCAGAGGGAGCAATTTCTGGAGGCAGAGGAGTTAAGGTGAGTCCTGGGGATTTTTATATAGTAAGAGGCTGCATGAATCAAATAAGCCCTGAGAACTGTCAAGTACGAGGTAACAGTGAACAAAACTCATAGATGTGGACTCGGAGATGAGGGAAACCAGGGGCTGGGGGTACAGCTGGGAAGTTGCCCCCTTCCTCTGAGGGTTACATCAGGGAAGTTGCTTGCTTTATCTAGGGTCTATGAGTGGAGCAGGATGCTGTGGGAACTCATTTCTGCCTTACCATGCTGGTGGCAGGAGCAGTGTGGTCAGTTCTCCTTCATGGCTGTATCTTGCATGTTCTTGTCCCACAAAGGGCTTCACCTGGCACGTGCAGCTCCAGGCAAAGACTTGCTGTTTGTTTGGGTGAGATGTTTCGTTGAGACTTTGGAGGTGGATTGTGGGCAGTTGACTCTCTACAGAATGCTCCCTCTTGCATGTTAGAGATCTCCTGTTGCAGCCCCCTAACCCTGCAGAAACGTGGCACTTCTGACCCTGACCTCCTGCCATGTGTGCACCGAGAGGGTCTTGGAGCTCAGTGAGAACTGAGGTAACAAGTGATTGGCCAGAAAAGGTCATGGAATAAGGATGGAGACTCTCAGTCATAAATATTTTGCGTAGTGAATTAATATTGCAGATTTGTCAATTACAAAACTACTCTAACTACAGCCATGGAGGAGAGCACTGTTACAGCTGACCAAACACTGCTCAAAGGGGGTTTAAGCTTCGGTGCATAAACTAAAGCAGTTGGTGTGTAGGCACTTGATTAAGCAACACTTGGGTACCTTACTTAGGTTAACTTAACAGGTGTTTGAGGAGGGTGACCTTTGCAACTTGCTCCAAAGTCACTGCCTAAGTCAGCCAGGAAATTCAGAGCAGACCCCAGGAGTCTTCTCCACTTGGCTCAAGCAATGTCATTTACACCCTGCTCAGGATTTGTTCTAAATTAAGTGCAAGAAATTTTATATTTATATTGTACCATTTATGTTTTTAATATGATTTAAAAGCTGGAATGTTATTTCCACTGAAGACTGGGGTTGAAAAGTCCCTTGAGCACTGAAGCAGTTAACTTTCAACAAAATTTATGTCCTGAAGAAGTATCAAATTGCGTCAATTTAATTCCCAGGTCACTGGATTTCTCCTGGTTCACCCAAAGTAGCACAGAGTGTGTTTTTAGAATTTTCTCTAGTTCATTTGTTCATTAGTTTATTTTGGATTTGAGCCCACAAAAATCCCTGTGGAACACGAACTTGGATTGCACAGCTTTCTATATTAAAATTCTGCTCTTTTTAGGACAGGTAAAATGAAGCCGTTAATCACGTACCTTAGGACACATCAGTAAATGTAATATTTAATATGCACATCTTCCTATGCAATTACATTGAAAATTATGTGTACTTAAAGACCCTCATAAAACTGGTGGAGGAGAGAGTTGCTTTATGCCAGTAGGACATGGGAGGACATAAATACTTTGAAGTGAAATCCCGAACAGACTACAGATGTAGTGAAATGGGCTTATTTCCCTGGAGGACCAGTGGCCATTAACCCAAATTGCAGAGTTTGTTCTGTACTCCCCAGAGCTGCTGTATTAATGCACCTTTTGGGTTACCCCCTCAGGTGCTCCTGGTGCTGGCTGGGAGGTGCAGAACTTGTCCTTCAGCTGCTTAATGCTGTTTAAGCAGTTGCTTCCGGCACAGCACTTTAAAGAAGTGCTCATCTAGGACAAGAGGTAATGGCTTCACACTGGCAGAGGGCAGGTTCGGGTTGGGTATTGGGAAGAAATCTGTACTGTGAGGGGGCACTCTGGTTGCCCTGAGAAGCTGTGGCTGCCTCATCCCTCAAAGTGTTCAAGGCCAGGTTGGGCAGGGCTTGGAGCAGCCTGGGATAGTGGCTTGGGGCAACATGGAAGGTGTCCCTGCCCATGGCAGGAGCTCGGAATGAGATGATCTCTGAGGTCCCTTTCAAACCAAACCATTCTGTGATTCAATCTATAAAGCACCATCACACATACAGACACACATTAATTTATCTCCTCTTTCTTTCTACTGGCTCCATTTTCCAAGTCATCTCTGAGTGGACCAAGGACAGTGAAAGATGGGAGTTTCAGAAACATGTATAAATGGACATTTGAAAGCCAGCTGGGATTTTTATCTTCTCTTTGCACTTTATACTTTATTTTTTCTCCCTCTTCCACAGTAACAGAAATATTAGAGAAAGAAAGAACACCCACTCGTCATGACCACTTATAACCTGCCTGGGTATATCCCTCACATTGTAGGAAATATAAGCATATAAGGAAAAAAAACCTGCCTGGACTGTGGTTATTTCCAGTGGGCAGTGAGGCACTTCAGCCAGCCCTAATAAGGGTCTGTACCCTGGTGGGATCTCATTGCTGCTTTTCCTGTCAATAGGAAACTTAGGAAGTTCTAACTTAAACCAAGCTGTGTTTTTTTTCCTAACAAATTCAAAAATATGCTGTCATATTTCAGTAAGGAAAGCATTTTAGGTTAAATGTTAAAGGAGAAAGCCTTTAAATCCATTTCTATCGCATCGTTTGGAAAAGCCTGAAGTCAGGATTTCAGATATTTTTCCAGCAATGAAAGCTTATAAAGACTGCCTCATTCTCTATTTTTTCCTTTCTGTTTAATTCCCTAACACTGAATGTTAAGTAAAGGAATTATTAAATTTGAGTTTGGGGACCCTGTCTATGAGTTTTGTGGCATTTTGGCAGTAAATCAGTAAATTGACCTGGGGGTTCACAAGTGTGGCTTGATGGACCCAGTGACCAAAAAATCTGACAGTCAGATCTTCAGGAGTTTTACAGGATGTTCTTGTGGGCCAAGGACAGACATTATAAAAATAGAAATGACGATTGTAAGTGAGGTCTCAAAGACAGAGAATCACAGCTCTATCAAGTATTACATTCCTACTCTCTGTCTAGTCTATACAGGGGTTTGGATGTGTAGTTAGGTTAAAGATTTTCACGTGTGAATCTCAAAATTAACCATTTTTCAAATTTTGAATATAATTTGGAGCATCCAGGGAATACTAAAACCCATGGGACAGCTCAGTGTGGATTAAATCCTACAGGCCCATATGTAGTGATGGGAGTCTGTGGAAGGATGATTTAATAGAAGAGGTCTTCAATTAGGATTTGTAGACTAAATTTTTAGCTCAGCCACACACCTCATGTCCAGTCAGTCTGTTCCCTTTTTGCTAAAATAGGATGGATGTTTCCATTTGTCAGGGGTGGTATTAAGAGAACAAATACAATAACTGTGAGTGACTCGGATGCTGGTGATACAAAATATGCAGCTGTTTGTGCAGAGAGCCGAGGTCACTAAAACAAAAAAGTTTTCACCTTCTGTCTTTAATTTCACCATATGCAAAGAAAAGGAGTATTTGAATGATACTCTAAAGAGGAAAACAATTACATTGTTTTTCCACCTCTCTTTTAATTTTTCTTTTTTTTTTTTTAACATTCATATGTAGAAAAAAACCCAATAGAACTATGCAATATCTGTTATTTTTTGAAAGTACATCTTGTTTGCCAGGTGTGTGTAAAAATTTTGATTTCGTGGAAGGTGTAAAGATTACTTTCTCTGCCTGGGTTGGCTGATGCTCTACACCCACCTGAGCCTCACTCAAGTGGCTGTGATGAGGGGAGGAGGCAGCTGTCTTCTGCTTGGCTTTGGGAATGAAACCCACTTCCCTGGGTGCCTCCCATTTGTTTAGTATCTGAGGTTTTCTCCACAGGGCTCTGATTTTTCAGTGTTACTCTCAGTCTTTAAGTAACTCTTTGTGCATTTTCAACTCTGGTACCTTGTTTTTCCCATACTGATGTAACTTGGGCTGTTTGTCACAGTTCCCTAATCAAACTTTATAACATCTGTGTGTTTAATGAGTACTACTGCCAGTCTTAACTGTTGAGTATGGCTGGATGTTGAAAACATTCAACTTTCTGAGTAAGGTATATACAAGTCAAAGCTGTGATTCAGCATGGTGCAATTAAATCCAAATGGTCTATCGTTTTCCCAGACAACAATAAACTTCTCTTAGTTTTTGAAAGTGCGTCTCGAACAGAGAAAGTTGAGGCAACCAAAAACTAATCACAGCAAGGAACTGGCTTTAAAATTCATGATCAGCCCTGTACAGAGAGCTGTACACCATGGCAGATGATCAGTAAATGGAGGTTTAATGCAAGTGGAGGGTCTGGTACTTGTGACCATCTTATGGTTTCTTTTGTGCCATTTCAGACCAAATCCCACTATCCCCTAATTTTACCCATTTTATAACTTGCCACAATATTTTTGAACTTGAGATGCTCCAGGTGGTCCTGACCTGGTATCCCATCTATGGTGACTGTGGTTGGGTGCCTGACCTGGATTACTGTCCTGGTCTGGCTAGGAGAGCCAGAACTATAAAAGATGAGATGATATCATTCCTGAGAAATTCCAGAAAGAAAAGATGAAAACGGAGGTGAAATGCAGTTCAGGAAAGCTGAAAGGAAAGGAGCAGGACAGGCACTTTTTGACTGGATTTTCTACCAAAACATACAGTGAAGGCTTCACAAGTTCATAAAATGGTTTTTTAAAATATAATCTCTTCAGGAAAGAGAAATAGATGGAGGGGGTTTCTCTGTGATGGTGAATCAGGCTGGTGACAAGAGCCAGCAGGTCCCAGATCTATTGGGCAGGAGCTGAATTTCCTTTTGGAGCCCAACATCAAGCACTGAAGGACATGCTCAAAGACACAGCTATGCTCCTAACTGAGATTTGTGGCTTTGAAAATGTCCTTCCTAAATTTCAGTGCAATCTCCCTGCTCTTGGTAGATCATGAGACACTCTATAGTCTCCTTTTATGTTTACCTCCAGGTAAACACGGGGGAGAAACACCTTTCATTGCTGCAGATTTCAGTGAAATGAGGCCATGGGATACTCAAGGCTTCTAACCAGGATTTCTGACTGATAGTTCCAAGAAGTTCATTACAATAACAGGATATCATCAGCAGCTGATGAGGGATATACATGAACTGAGCTACTCAATGGGGCATCCAGGTCCCCCCCTCTCGTGGCATCCCTGATTCACCTGCACCTGGGAGGCTGAATGGCTCTGGAACACTTATGGCTGATGAAAGATTACTGCAGAACCTCATGGGGTTTAAATTGAGGAAATTTTAGTTGCAGGAAAATTTCGTAATGACTGGCATCAAGTAACATGTGGTCTTGGAGTTGTCAATAAGAGGCGTCCAAGCTCCCTTTTGGGAATATTCTGAAAAGCTCCTAATTGTTGATGAGGAGAAGTGGTAGATCTTTTGATTGAAGTGGTTAAAGTAATCTTCTGATACAGAAATTTCCCATTTGATACGAGTCCTTCTGTGATTATTGTAAGAGCAACTATTTATTGGACTGACAGGGGTTTGGTACTTTAGGGATTGCAACACTTGAACCCAGACCTCCTGTATTGCAGTGAGGGTGGTAATCACCAGGCCACAGTGTGGATATTGCTCCCTTTTCTGTCTCTACTCATCCTTCTACTGCTTCTCTCAAAGTGTCTTGTTTCAATTACAATGCAAATTAAAATCCATTTCCATTTATGAAATGAATCTTTGTTTTCCAGACACTCTTAATCAAAACCCCAAGCCAGGCTCTGTTTCTGTAGTTCTCTTTGTGGCTGATTTCAGTTGTCTTTAAGGCAACTTGCTGCCATTGCAAAGAGCTCTCAAAGCGCTGGATATTTCAAACACCATTTAAACTTGCTGGAAGACCAGAGTGTTTGAAAGGCTTTAGCAGTTTTATCCAAGCTTTCTGTGATTGAATTATGTGCTCTTGAATTACACACATTTACTATAGACCCTCACTAAAAATATGAGATGTTTCTTGGATTTTCTCCGGAGACTTCACTCCCTAGGAATACTAAGTTTCCTATATATAGCTCTGAGTTTTCTCTTCTGTTTTCCTGCAGTTTTGCCACTATTCGAGTTTATGTCAGCTGCTGACACCACGAGTTTCCCAGGTCTGAGGAGAGGAAGCAGTGTTGGTCTCCCTTCCCTGCCCCACCATTTTGATGCACAATTAAGCAAAGCTAAGACTAGAAATTATTTCAGAGAAGCACATTGGGAAACACGGCAAGAAGGGGGTGGCTCAGCCCCTCGATTCCCTCCAGCCATGGAGTGACAGTTTCAACAGTGAACTTAATCCCTGTTTAATCCAATCTTCCCGAGTTAAATATTCCTTTTGATCTTTAAAGAGAAAAATATGTCATTTTCTCAAATTATTTATGTCAGAGGAATATATCATCTGGAGATGAAGCTCTTCATGTGTCAGAAGGCCTCCATCACCTATTGTTGCATTTTCCATCTTCCTTCTGTGGCCAGCTTTTCTCACCCTCTTCCTTTTGTTAGTGTCCACCTGGAAGAAGCTGCTTTAGCAGGTCTGTTATAAACTGTAATCGGGATGGCACATATAAAACTCTAAAAATGGGTGTATTTTTAAAATAGTGGTGTTTGCCTACATCTTAAGGAAATTAACTGTTTGTGATGTTGTGAGTGGCAATTAATTTCCCTGTTTAAGGAAGAGAGCTCACCTCTCAAACTGGAGAATCACTTCTACTTCCACTGAACTCTTACAGAAATTCAGATCCAGATGCAATGCTGATGCGAGTTATAGCTGGAAATTTTCATGTTTTACTTATGCAAAGACTATGAAAATAAATATGTTTTACTGTTTCCTTTTTTTTTTTGTATGTGTGTGGTTTTTCTTTTTTAGATTTTTTGTTCCTCTGTGGTGCTTTTTCTGTTTTCCATTTTCTTTCTTGTCTCTGTTGAACCAGAAGAGAAGGACATAAAATATTTTCTCTGAGTTCTCCTGACAATTGCAGTTGCTGATTTGTTCTCAGCTTGGGTAGTCATCGGGATTTCTACCTGTCCTGTTCAGATTAAATGCATAGCAGAAAAAACCTGAATATATATGTATGAAATTAACATAATATAATATATCGCCATGGATTGACCATCAGTATAGAAATACTGGTGGTTAATCCATGGTAAACAGTGGTGCTGAAGTTCTGCTGTGCTGTGCACTAGGCCAAAACGCAGTGGTACTCAGAGTGTTCCCAGCTAAGCCACACCAAGGGAGCTGTGGAAATGATGCTGTGTTGTTCACCAGTGGCTTCTTTTGTCAGATTTATATTCTTTTCCCCACCTTGCTGCCATGGTTATGGAAATTATGCTGAGGGAGCAGTAACACTGCTTTCTGGTCAAGAGAGGTTGGATTTGCTCCTAAAAGCTGAAGGGAAAAAAACTCCTTATCGGTTACTAGTTCTATTCCAGGTCTAGAATTAAAAATAAGCAGGAACCGGAATAATATTCTGCCTTGGTTGGAGCCAAGCCTTTTATTTCTTGAAAAAAAAAATTAAAATGTCCATAATATGATGCTTAGGATTTGGGTGTTTATACTTGAGTAATCTGCTCTCCACCATAGGCAGCTGCATTTTGTGTTGAACTTTTCCTCATGCAGTTGCACAGGTGAAAATGAACCCTGTATTTACCACATCTGTCTGAACCATCTGCATGTTCCTGGCATTGATATGGTTTTGACCACAGACCACAGGCTGGAGTTTGTTATTTAGAGGCATGTCAGAACAGTGACATTCAGATTTGACTTGCTTTGGTCACTCTGTGCTCTATTTTGATCAAACCTGCTGTACAGTGGATAGGTTAGCCTCCTAAGCTATATATTGTATTAATACTAGTGATAAGAGAGCATCCATTGGTGCTATTACTGATATACATCTTTAGCCCATTAAAATGCAAATTGTAAGGTGTGCAGCAGATAGAAATCTCTGCAACTTAAAGCACCGAAAAGGCTGGCTAATTATGACTCCAACTATTTTTCAGATAAGTGAGCAGTAAGTCATTATAAAATTCGTAATGTGAATCCTTTTATTTCCCTTGTCCCCTGACTATTGAGCTGCAGATAATCTCATAAGGCAGTCTCAGTTCCCAGAATGAGTGCCCAAGGGTTTGTTCATTCTTCTAAATTTGAAAGCAAACAGAGCTAAGAAAACCAACCCATAGTTCCTATTATTTGACTAAAGCTACATAAATACATGCAGCCCCAAGATGTGTAATTTATATCAACAAGACCAAAGATCAAGGATTTTCTTGTCATGTAACTATCAGATGCCTCTTCAGTTTGCAGAGATGATTTTTGGGTAGTCCTGTTTCTGGTATCTTCTATTTCAAGGCTCAGTAAGTACTTAGAGGTTTATGCCATTAAATATGACTCAAGGACAGATCTGGCCTCTTTGCCAGCACAATGCTGCCCTTAGAGGACAGATATTTTAGAAGTTGCCTAGAACCCTTTCATACACCAGCACCCCATGGTCTCCCAGGAAATTCCTCCCCTGAGCACTTAACTCTGGTGAGCCATTACACCACTGCAAACATGCCAGCAAAAGAATATGTTTTTATCATAATATAGTGAGAAATTTCCAGGATCATTTGTGCAATGCCATTTATGTATGCTTGAGCCTGAACGTCAATTTTTATATGTGTGAATACTCAGCAGGCAAAGTGTGCTATAGATTTCACTCCATCTGAATTTACTTTCCTACTGAAGCATCTCTTGATCTGGTTGTCTGGTATTTTTATAGTTATTCCTGTTTGAACACAGATGGCCCCATTGTGTTGCAGTCTACAGAATGAACGCAGTTGCTGTGATTAAATAAAGATAGAGGAACAATTCAACCTTCTACTTCACAACTTATGATCTTCCCCTTTAATATGACATTTATGATGACCATTTTTCTCGTTTTCCCAGGTTTCAACTCTTTTGGCCAGGCGATTAACTGTGTATGTGTTAAGTCAGACACAAGCCCTCGGCAATATGGCAGAGTGGCTTTGTAATAAAGCAGGTCTCAGTATTTGCTCCAAACGGAAGAGAAAACTTTTCTTTGAGTTAAAGTTTAGTTAACTTTCCTCGTGTCGATTTTTCTTTGACTCTATTTGAAGAGTCCACCTCCAGCTGGCTTTTGAGACGCAACCAAGATCTTTGAAAGATCAGCAGCTACATTAAAGGAAGAACAGAGAGCAGTGCCAATACAGCAGGTTAAACAGGAAAGTCAATGTCAGGGGCTTTAATTACAAAAATGACACTGTATGGCTGCACTGATGTACTTTGTGATAGTTGTATGCAGCGCTGGAGAAAGGCAAACCAGATAACCTCTGCATAGGGTGCAAACAGGGAGAGATTTATAAATGGCACTTCTTGTTCCAGCTCCTGCTGACTTTAGGGCATAGAAGGAAGCAGTCCTGAACCCCTTTTCAGTGGGGACTGAGGACCATCTATCATCAGTGTGGGTTTGGGGTCCTCTCCCACAAAAATATTCTCTGCCACTGGGATTCAGTGAGAGCTGGGAGGCAGCAGGCGAGTGCTCCTCAGCCACAAAACATTTGAACTCCTCTCAAAAGGCAAATTCAGTTCCACGGTCTTGGAAAAGGGGCTCTTTGACTCATTTGAGGGATGGGGGACTGGAGGGAAAAAGGAGAGTTTCTCTGTTAAAAAAAATATGTTCTGGTTTTGAGGCATTTTCTAAATGTAATTGGACAAGTGCAGCTCCCTCAGTGGCTGCTGCCAGAGACTTTACAAGCAGAGAACTAAACACTTTTATGCAAGATCCCCTTCCATGCACGTAGCTGCTGGCCCGCCTGTGGGGCCCCGTGTCCTGGCCTTCCAGGGTACCTTATATAATAGGGATTTTTACTGTTAAGCTATCAAGTAACAGAATAGAAGTCTGGGCAGCAAATGCTTTTGCAAATTAAAAAATAAAGGTGGGGGGGGGGGGAAACCCATCCAGACCTCAGCACCGCTCATGCATGGGTGAGTTGTTCCTCAATTTGCTCGTGGCCATCGCCCGGAGCCTCTGCCTGCAGAAGTGTGTGAGCTGGTACCAGTTCAGGATCTCTCCCTCCACTGCTTTTGGGAGCATTTGACTCTCAGATTTGAAGTGCTTGGCTTGAATCCTGCTTTCTGAGACAAGCCTTTGGCATGGAGTCATTCTGGGGTATGGGTGGCATTTCTCTTTGTGTTAAGCTATTGTGGAAGGGAGACAAGCTAATGCAGACAAAATTGGCTTTTTCTGCCCCTGGCCACTTCAGATCAATGAGAAGATCTATGGAAACCCTCAGCCTCGAGAAAATAAAGAAAAAACAAAGGGAAAAAAGAAAACCTTTCTCCTGACTGATCATTTAAATCCCTCTGACAGCCTTGGAAATGGAATTTCACTTTCCCCTCCACAATTCCAGCCCAGATTGTTTACTCTTATCTGCAAGCTTGTCTTCACTAGTTTTTCACATTCAATTAATTGATTGATTGCCACGAGGTTGTTAGTTACCAGAATTGTAAATCTGCCTGGGTGCTCCCCTAACATTTGTGGCCGTGCTGTTACCCTGAGCCGTGTCCCATGTTAACTCTGGAAAAGTATTTGAAAAGAAAAACCGGCAGCATCTTTCTACCTGTTCGTCTGTGTCTGTATAATATCTACAAACAATCTCTAGATGTAGCAAATATTCGAGCTGAATTTGTGGCGGAGGAAGTAAAGGTGACCTTTCCTATTGAATAAAGCCTTTGTAATTTTAGTAGCTGAGGTAAACCTTAGCAGGACTCAAGTAACACGTTAAAATACTGATTCCCACAGTGGAGATTCTTTGAATGTATGCTGAATACAGCACAGGCAGCAGACTGTGGAGGAGCATCTTTAAATTAAAACTATAAGTTTAACTATGTCTTAGCAGAAAGCAATTACCCAGGCTGAAATTTGACCCAGCCATCAGAATTAATACACCATCATTCTTGAAGAAAAGGCCTTTGGATATTTAGATTTCATAAGCAGATAGAGGACTGGGTTTATATTTCAGGGGAAAAAAGACGAATAGTAAATAGGAGTAGCTCTCGCCGTTGGCTTATTACAGAAAACTATTAAGATGTCATCCTTTGTATGGCTAGTGCCACATTTCCCATCACCTCATCCCTCACTTTGCAGCATGATTGCAGATGTGGTTAACACCTTTGCCCATACAGCTATGATGTTTGCATGCATAATATAAAACATCTTGCCCATAAAACTTTTTTTTCTCTTATATAATTTGTTGTGCCTGCATACTGGTATATATTTTTATTCAATCTTTTACATATAAATGAGTTTTATTGAATAAATGTTGCCATTGTCCATTCTCCACACCATATTTTAGCTCTGTAACTTTAGTGAGTTTATGATTTGTCTTCGATTCTATTGCAGTAACAAGTTTGTTTATTGCTTTTTAAATCTCCTGCACTGACACTGTGTAAAATTAAGGACGTGGTTAAATTCTTTATAGTTTCAGAGTGTTTTTAAAATTTCACATTTCCATAAAATTGGATGATCAGAGTCACAAATCAAACCCAAGACACCATGGCTAGATAGGTCTGAGCTTGTGGCAAGTTGCCACACAGTTTTAGTGAGAGGATTGAAATACTGTATAAGCATTTTCATCTAGTTTTATTGTTTTTCCTTTTGTTTTACAAGTCTATGAAAATCCAAGCTGGGAATCAGTGGAGGTGTGTGACTGGCCATATTTGAAGATTTTCTGAGTAAACCAACTTATTTTCCTCTTGGAAGGCAGAGGATGTTTGTGTGTGTGTGAAACATTAGTGCCAAGGCAGTATGGATTTGAACAGGCTCATCAGTTCCTATTATTGACAGAAACTAATTACACAGCCCAGTCTCAGGGCTAATACATGCACAAATAAAGTAACTATAACAAGAGAGGTCTGCAAACATTCAAAATAAAATGAAAAGCCACAGGTCCTAATCCTCTTCTTCCTTTAATCAACAGGAGCTTTGCCTTTTGGTGTGACAGGTTGTAGTGGTATCTGTAAACCAGCACCAGCTCTGAAAAGTGATGGGGATTATTCTATTCTCTGGCTGGTAGAGCTCAGGATGGGACTGGAGAAAACTGGGGTGGAATGGGCTGGGCAGAGCCCCCGTGTGCTGTTGAGGTCAATCCAATATCATGCTGGGGACAAGGTCACATATTCAGAGAAGACAAATGTTGTGCTACTTTCAAGTGTCCTGTGCTGGAGGCTACTAGGCTTCATAGACCACTTCCAGGATCTTTGTATCATTAAGGTTCAATATAAAGTTAATGAAAATGTGATTTATCACAGATTTCCTAATGTAGAAAGGTTGGGGATTTTTTTAATAATGCCATAGTGACTAAAATTGTACTTGTATGTGCAAGCATGGGAATGTATTTGTGTTCTGTGTGTATGTCAAGTTTTACTGGGGAGATCTGTAATAGTCAAAATGTTAATTATTACAGGAAAATCTGAGACTAAAGCAAGTGAAAGACTTTCAATAATGTAATGAACACACGTTTTTCCTTTTTAATTTTTGGTGTAGTAAATAGGGGATGTGTCCATCCCTTTGACTGCAGCACTGGGGATACTTTTCAGCTTATAAAAAGATCCTTGTGGCTATTTGGCTCCATTTCATTTGTGCTCTCTTCCAAGCACAGAAATGCTTTTCTCTGCTAAAGGTGGTTATTGAACTCCTCTCGTACTCTATAGCCTTTCCTACAAAGCTTTACATTATAGGGTCAAGAGAGAGGACATCAGATAAAAAATGAATCACAGCTCCTACATTCCCAGGTAATTCAGTGTATTAAGGAAATAGAGGAATTTCCATGGGAGTGAAATAGCAAGTAAATACCCAGTGAAACTAATGGCAGGACTCCCACTGCCTCAAACAGTGTGAGAGCCTGACCATAACTCAGGCACCGCTAAATCACCGCTGCTGTTCCAGGGAAGGTTAGTGAGGTTAGTTATTGCCAGCACAGTAATAAGGAGGAATTCAGGGGCAGGGAAGATGTTCCAGGGTGAGAGGAAATAGCAAAATGAGTGAGTCCTTCTCCCTCGACCAGGGAGTGAACGAGTAACACAAGGGTTGGGACCTGATTCCCAACTGCCACGATCTGATGGAGATGGGAAAACAAATTAACTCCAGCAAGAAGGTGGAGAGGAGTTTCTTCTTCTGCCTCCCCAGAGCATGAGAGAACCAGGACCCGAACGGCAGCAAGGCTGGCTTGTATCTGCTTCCTGTGTGAATGCTAATTCTGTCAAAGCAATATTGGGAGGTTTTTGGGTGCTGAGCTTGGCTTTGTTTTTTATGTGCCTTAGCTTCAAAAATAAGGGCACTACATTAAACACCTATAGGTTGGATTCAGGTCTTTAAAATGAAACAAAGTGCATTTAAAAGCAGCTTTAAAAAGAAAAAAGAAAATATAGATGCTATTTTGCTCTTCTTTTATATCACCCCTCTTGCTGCACTATCTGCATTTCTTCCAGTAGCACTTCAAGTGTCGTGGCTAACATCTGACACGTGTTTCATTCTTCCTATCATTCAGTATTTCAAAACCAACAGTAAATTCTTTGCATAATGTATGGGCTGCTTTCCTTGGAAGAACATTGTGTTGTGCTTCAGGGAGCAGGCTCTGCCTGCGCTCAGGGATACAGCCCCGCTCGCAAACCCGAGCTGCTGCTCTCCGGTGAAATGTTTCATGTCTAAAAATGTGGGGATGTTTTATGAGGTCCACACTCAGCCTATGATCTTGACTGCTCCCCAGCTGCTTCTTTTGGTGTCTTTCCTAGAGATTAAGGTGTGTCTGAAGCCCTTGCAGGCGGATCCCACTGAGCTGAGAGGTTGCTCAGCTTGGCTAGCAGTGACTGCAGGAAGCTCAGGGAAATCTTCCCAAGAATTCTTTCCCAGGAAATCTGCTGGGAATAAAATTAGGTGGCGAGTCCAGGGTGAGTTGCATGCTGCTACAGTCAGCCTAGTTTAACTAAATAGGTTATCTTAAGTGAGTGTAACCCCAGCCTTGGCACTGATGCAGGAGTGCACTGAGAGTGCAGCCACGTGTAGGGCAGTCAGGGGTGCTGGGCTGCAGCAGCATCCCAAGGATTCCTGCACTTGGCTATATTGTAAGAGGAGAATGACACTGAAATTACTCCTACAGAAACAACAGCTGCTGGGAGGACGCTTATTTGCAGTGTGGATGTTACCATATTTTGGAGCTGGTGAATGAAGTTAGGTCAAATACTCCAGGGGTCAGGCCTAATTAAGATGTTGGTATCGGATTCCAGACTAATTATGCAGGGAAAGTGAGTTCTGTATCGCTATGTGCGAGTTGTTGCATACAAAGGTAATGCACACGGGTCTGTGCAGGGGAGGGAGACGTGATCCATGATGCCAGTGCTGTGCTGGAGTCAGAGCAGGCACCCAGCCTGAGCCGAGCAGCAAAGGGGCCAGGCAGCCTCGGTCACTCGGAGCTACAAAAGCCAGTTGAAGAGTGACTTATTTTTGGGGAAGCAGTGGTGTGCCAGAGGATATTCCATGATGTGTCAGCTGCCTTGTTCATTGTAAATAATTCACTCTGTGAATTGTATCTGTGCACTGAGGGAACCCTGCAGCCACCCTGCTGATCATCCCCAGAGCACAGTGGCCACTGCATCCCACCAGCACCAAAACCACAACAAATTATTGAAATACCTTCTAGGAATCCTTCCTCCAGCTTACAGCAGCTACATTGGTGATGCTACTCCTGTTGTACAGTTCCACCAAATATTTTATGTTGAGCCTCAACCCAATTTTTCTGAGGGAAAAATTGCTCCCATGCACACCTGTGGCCAGTTCCACTGAACTCATAAGTACGTCTCAACTGGCATTGCTTAAACCAAGGGGCAGACAGCCAGGAGAGAAATTTTAAGTGTCTCCAAGGATATAAAAGGCTGCTACAGAAATGATGGGTGTAATTTGTTTACCCTTGTGTCAAGAGGAAACAGGCTCATACTGAAGGAGAGGCAGGTTGGTCATTAGGGAACAACTTTTCTAATGTTGAAGATAGGAAATCGTGGGAAGAGTGCTAAAACAAGACATCACTCTCTCCATGCAGTACATTTTAAAAGGCTTCAAAACTAGGTTAGACAAACATCTGGGACCATAAGCCTGTGACAGCCATGGAGACAGTCTTCCTATTGCAACTCTTCCTCCTGATGTGTGCCTTTCCCAGCTGCAGTCTTACAAGCCCCACCTCCTTCCATGAATTTCTCATAGCTCATCTTTGTAAATAACTAACAAGGGTTCAAAAGGGCAATTGTGTAAGGGTCTTGCCTACAGGCTGTGACATAGAGCAAGAACTTCTGAAACTGCCATTGTACAAGGGACTGCTCAAATACTAATGACATCTCATTTAAACCAACAAATTTCTCCTCAGGCCAGTCAAATTTTGGAGTTACTGAATAACTTATTTGAACTCTCTGTGCTTCAGAGTTTCCTGGAAGAGAAGACAGCTATGTACAAATGGGGAGCAGGACACTGTGTCCTGGTTTCACAGAGGCAGCCCATGTCATTGAGTGCGCTGTCCCTGTTGGTTTTCATCAGGGCATTAGAATGACCCAATTTTCCCCTGCTTTGCTATTATCCTCCATTTCTTATAGGAATTGGTGATATTTAAAGTCATCCTTCTTTGAAGAATGTCAACTGCTAAGACATCAGGACAAGCAGGGTGAAATTGCTGATAGGGAAAAGCATCCAAAAAAGCACAGGACTAAGTGATGCAGGTTTCTGTAGATAGGCTGCTTGGCTCATGTCCATGATGTGATGCACAGGGCTCACTGCTTTCCAGGAGAAACAGTGAGTGAACAGGCAAAGGGTTTGGGGAGGTGGCATCAGGAATAAAGACGTGGGTAACAACAGAGGTTGTCACCATCACATCTTCAGACCGCATCTAATACAAGGAAAAAACCCTGATACTAACACAGCATAATAAATGCAATATAATCAGATGCTGTTGCAATCTAGATCTGCTTGAAATTCAAATGTTTTGAACTGAAGTTCACTTCATATATGCCTCTAAATAAAGTTAATGTGTTCCCTACTTCCCCTTCCCCCTTACTCCTGTATCTTCATGAATAACAAGCTTAATCACTCCAGTATCAAGATAGCCTTTTCACAGCCATGCAAATGTTCTTCGGTGTATAATTTGTACATGCTTCACTCATCTATTATCATTGTTCTTTCTAAATGAGAAAATGCAAATGTTGCACCAAGGGTCCCATCTTCACAGCTTAGCGAATGTAATTCCTGACAGCAACATGAAGTTGTTTAGCATAATTTTCCTGTTAATAAACTGCCAATTACAGTAATTTAGTTCTTAGTTTCCAAAGACCAAAAGGTATATGACGATTTCCAGTGCCCTCCCAATTACTGTCTCAGTTTATTATTTTGGTATGTCTGGGAAAACAGGAAAATGGGGAGGACTCAGTTGTTTAAAGATAATACCAATGCAATTTCCTTTCAAATATTCAGAAGTTTTTCTTATCTGAGAACCAAAATGTGATTTTGTGTTTATGCACTCCCCCTTGCACATGCACATTCATAGGTATAAAACAACTAAAAACAGCATCAGGGATATCTGTATTATATATGAATGAGAGTCAGCTTGAAAAACTACCAAATAAAACTTTGTAAAAGCTCTTAGAAACACCTGCCAGCAATGAAAAACTTTTTTCTTCTCCCAGTGACTTCTGTTTGTTGTTCAAATGCTTCTGAAACTCAGATGATTATGCAGTACTTTATTAAAGTCAGTGGGAAATACTGCAAGAGAGAGGGGGAAAGAATATTTAAGGAAATGTTTATAGTTGCTGGGAAAGATTGAGAAGTATTATGTTTAGAAGCAATTATGTTTTGAGCAGCTCTTCACATACACTGTTTTCTGTTCAGATCTCAACTTTTCTTATTGAACAGAATTTGCATGAAAACAGAATCCTTGTTTCTTAAAGTGTTTGTCTGCTCTTCCTGCTTATTTCCCATCTGCTCCTGACATCGTCATTTTCCTGATACAACCAAACAATTTCTGAGGCAAGTCAGGCTGATTTTTAATTGAGGAGTAAGCAATATAGAGTATCTTGGGAATTAAAGGTGCTTCTTTCAATTCAAGTATCTCAGTGAGTAAATGTGGGAAACAAATGGGTTTGGTTTAGGGAGAAGTTGAAGGAAATAACTGAGGTGGATGGAGCCTTTCAGTTATCTTGCTTTGGATAATGACTTTTCACGTCCTATTTGGAAGCAGTTCAAGAACCTGTCCTGTGTTTTCTGATCTATTATTTCTTTCAAGAATATATTCACAGACTCTGTGAAGAAATCTTGCAAATTTTGTCTTGGATAGTTGCAGCTCAGTTAAAAAAACAAAACAAAACAAAAACAAACCGCCAAAAACTCCTCTCAAAAATCTAAATCCTCAAAAACCAACAAATAAAAAAAGGCAAGAGAGATTTCACCCTTCCCACACCGTGGGAATTGCGATTTTAAGAACCTGTGTGAGCTTCCTGTTGCCTGCAAGAGGACAGAGGCAGGCAGCAAGTGATTAGACCCCAAATGTAATATTTATCAGACATTCAGGAGTCAGGTTTGGCAAAGAAATTTCCATTATCTGTATAAATACTTGAGCTAAAGTCTGTTCCAGCTTTTCCAAACACCTGGACTCAGCGTTGTTGTCACTGGTCTCTATAATGAAAATGAATTGACTCCTGTGGAAGCACGGTGAGGTCAATGCTGAGCTGTTCCTTACATTCCACCTTCCTGCAAGCTGTGTTCAGAGCACAAAACCACAGGTAGTGCCATCACCATGTGTCACCTGCCCCGTCACCTCTCAGTGCTGGTGAATGCATCACCCAGGACCTTCAGCACCTGAACCCAAGCAGCCCCCGTGCCTAAAGCGCTGCCCCTGCCCACTTATTCTGGGAGCCAGCAGAGCAGTTTGCTTAGCCAGCAGAGCAGTTTGCTCACCCAGCTAGCTCAGTGCAAGATCAATGTAGGTGTGGGGTGTCCTTCATCCAGAGGTGGTGGCTGGATCCAGGGTCCTGCAGCACTTGCACAAGCACTGTGAGTGGGGGTTACTTAGCCTGGAGAAGGGAAAGCTCTGGGGAGACCTTGGAGCCCCTTTCAGTACCTGAAGGGGTTATGGGAGAGCAGGAGAGGGATTTTAGGCAAGGGCCTGGAGTGACAGGACAAGGAGACTTCCCACTGCCAGAGGGCAGGGGTAGATTAGATCTTGGGAAGAAATCCTTGACTGTGATGGTGGTGAGGCCCTGGCACAGGTTGCCCAGAGAAGCTGTGGGCTCCCCATCCCTGGAAGTGTTCAAGGCCAGATTAGGTGTGACTTGGAGTATCCTTGTCTAGTGGAAGGTGTCCCTGCCCATGGCAGGGGGTGAAAGGAGATGAGCTTTAAGGACCCTTCCAAACTAAACTAAAATTTGATTATTAACACCAGGATAATCTTACACAAGCCAGTGTCTACAGCAAGGCATGCTCTTTGCAGAGAAATTGAAAATTTTTTTCTTTGAGGAAAAAAATCCAAGTGAGCTTCTTTGGGGACTTTATTCAAACATGGAGCACATTACTAAGCTGGTTACACATCTTTGATGTTGATGCTCGGCCAACTCCTCCCCAGCTCAAAGCCTCAGGCAAGGGCTCCAACAAGAGAGGTTCTTCCAATGCTCTGAAAGCTAAATTGAAACCAAGTTACTGAAGTTATTAAACTTTAAGAAGGTGCAAGTGTATGTGCTGGCTAGGTACTTTTTGATAAGTATATGCTATTAATAGCACTTTAAAAATCCCAACTCAAGATCTGCAGTAGAGGTATTTTTCAAGATACTTTTGACTATTATGAGATTAATGGATACGGGGCAGTTTGAAACTGGTACATTAATTTTAATCACTTATCTCAGTTTGTATTAATGAGAGAGAAGTGGGAAAATCCTACAGAAAGACATGAGAATATATATACCTTATATACCTTAAAGGGATAAGTGGTGATTATGCAATTTGGGTTCAAAAATTCTTGCTAAGCACAGGAAATAACTGACAATGGAATTTATCAGATAGATGCAGCAACACACTGAGCAGGGCAGCAATATCTGTAACTGTGGCAGTGGCATTTCTCTGTTAGGTTAAGCAAATTCTGAAATAAACCTGGGGAGTGAAATAATTGTATTTCTTCCCACTGAAGACCTTCCTATGTGGGCACTGGGCAGAGTGCTGGGGTGTGTTTGCCTGTATTTTTACCATGAGTGCAGTTTTATGAGCATGTTATGGGTATTTTTCACTCACTTGAGTGTTTGGCTGGTGGTGAATGACTCAGATCAATCATATCACTTTTCAAATGCCCTTGGTATAAATTTTATTTATTTATTTTTAATTTACATACTTGAGACTCAGGGCTCTGTGCTATTTCCTTGCTGGCCTTGAAGCTAGCAGGTGCTCTTCTTTTCTAGGATGACCTCTCTCCCTTGCCCTCACTGAAGCTCATTGCCATAGCCTGAGGCTGGAAAAGCGTGACAAGGGGCTGCCCTGGAACTGGTGTCAGGATATTAAATGGAACAAGGAAAAAACTTGGTATGGGAGTGACATCCATGTGAATCTGACCAAGGGCACCACATCTCTGCCCACCCACGTTAGGTCTGTACTTTATCCGCTCGAGGACCAGAACCCCGTGTCAGCCACTGCTAATGATGTGCCTCGTGTAGGGCAGGCTGAGGGCTGCTGCCATCCTGCTGGCTTTGTGCTTCCTCATCAGGCAGCCCCGAGGTGATTTAACGTGATGGGATGGGATGAGCTCTCATCACTAGGAAGCCTACAAATGTTTGTAGTTATAATTAGGAAATGTTCTAACACTCCTATTAACCTGATTGATGTGAAGTCTTGCTTAGGCAGAAAACTGATTTTTCCCCAAGTGACTGCAATAGAAGATCCATTTAGTTTGAAATGGAACTTAAAAGGAGTGCAAATTACTGATGATCCCTGTAACCAATGAACAAATGATTAGGTGCATCTTCAAGGGTTTGTAGTGATGGGAGAAACCCCAAATGAGGATGTGTGTTATGAGAGGGTGACACTTTTTTATCCTGTACATAGGACCACAGCAGTGTCTGGGTGGACATGTGCTCCATCCCACACCAGGCTGTGCCACTAGTCCAAAGCAAAGCTTGCTGACACTGCCCCATCCATACTCACTATCAAATTTAGGACATGTCTATCCTAAAAGGACAAGATCATTCTCAAACACGTAAAAAGCTAGGCTGGGTTTACCAGTGCACTGACACAAGTGTGTAATTCAGGACCAGGCTGGTGTTTGTGTGGTGTCAAGCTGCCCTTGCCACCTTGGGTCAGTGCTATTTCCAACACCTCTGTACCGCCTTCCATGGCACAATGAAGATGTGCCCTTGCTGACCTAACAGAGGGATAAAGAAATCTGCTCTCTTTTTAATATAATTCTGGGAGAAAATGGCTGGTTTTCAGAAATAAAATGGTTTCTGTTCAAGGTTTACCCAGTACAAACGCACCAGTGATGCAGCTGTAGCTGTGCTCTGTGGCTCAGCAAAATCCAAGCTGGGAATCAGTGGAGGTGTGTGACTGGCCATATTTGAAGATTTTCTGAGTAAACCAACTTATTTTCCTCTTGGAAGGCAGAGGATGTTTGTGTGTGTGTGAAACATTAGTGCCAAGGCAGTATGGATTTGAACAGGCTCATCAGTTCCTATTATTGACAGAAACTAATTACACAGTGCAAAGTTTCTGACCTAAAGAAGTGCTTGTGTGCCCAAAAGCATTTTTGTCCTTCAGGTGTATTCACTGGTTTAATAAAAGCTCATAACTCTCCATGCAAACCTTGCTGCCTAAGACATGAATTAAACTCCTGCTTTCAAATGGACTTGATTTTGACCTTAAAACCCTTTCAAACCTGTTAATTTTAGGCAGACTGAAGAATATATATAGAACCAGGGTGGATCATGCTTCACTTGTACACAGGCAAACAAAGTTCTGTAGTATAATCAAAGGACAAAAAAGAGCTCTAAGTGGAGGCAATAGAGCCACAATGACAGTTATTGGACACCACTTTGTCCCATGATTATTTATGTATTAGTTAAGGCCCAATAATGTTAAAGTCACCCTCACTAAACATACAACACTTTGTATTTTGACAGCACTTCATAAACATTAATGAATTAAGCTGAAGTAAACACTTCTCTAATATCAACCTTTCCTGAATGGATCTGCAAAGGCAGATTAAAGGCAATGAGGAGCACATTGCAGTTCAAGCACATAAAACCCCTCATCACCAGTTCAGAACTTGAGGGGAATAAAATTTGGACCTTCTGTATGCTGCAGACCCATTAATGAAGTAACAGAAGTGACTTTTATGTGCCTTGTAATTTGAACATTACACTGACGTAGGGTAGGAAGGATTAGGATAAAAATATGGTTCAAAAGGACCTTGCAAAGCTCAATAATTTTGGACTTACAGAGATAGAGAAAATCTGTCCTTAGGTGCTTGGGAAAAAAAAAGGAAGTCTTACACCAAGTGAATCTTGTTTCTCACTGAGTAGTTGTCAAAATCCAGGCGATGCCACCTTCAGGGCATATATTCATGTAAAAATAACCCAAGGTGTGAACCAGTGCAGCACAGCGGCAACTGATGTGAGTGATGTGGCAATGGTCAGCAGAGTGTGCCAAAGCAGGGGGGTTTGATTTCTGTAAGGAAGGTATGCAGAGCTGTTTGCTGACCATGTGTGCTTTGGCAACAGCTGCTTTTTGGGTGACCCCTGTGCTCAGCAGAAGCAATGGGATCTTGGCCTGAAGCTGTGGTCCCAGTCTGTGCCCTGGGGCTGCTCCCACCATGGACAGAGCCAGGGAGCACCCGGCTGGCTGTAGGAGGGGCAAAGTACTCGCAGGACAACTTTTTAAAGATCCTTCACACAGAAGTGCTACTTGTCTGAGTTTGGGCCAAGCAAAACTCAAATATCTGAAAGTTTTTCCGCTGAACACGCAAGAACTCCTTAAAGCAGACTTAATTCAAAAAAAAAAAAATACAGACAAGAAACTTTCTTAGCATCTTAATGATCCCTTTGGGAAAGCTGGCCAAGTCAGACAGTAACATTCAGTAAATCCCTGTTATCTGTGCTTGCTTTACTAATGAGCCTGAGTATCATATTTAAATCCCTGTAGCTGTGTCTCATACATTGGCTGCTGTGAAAATAAAATATTTCCATTCTGCATTTGGTGTATATCACAGGCAGCTCGGCTGTGCTCCCGAAATGCCTTTCCTGTTATTAGTGTGCTGGGGGCCTTCGAATGGTCACTGTGATGGATAGGATGGTGGAGGCCATCAGAGGGCAACATTTCAAACCCAGAATGCTACAGCTATTGGAGGGTAATTGAGATATTGTGTATTTACACCGGTCTGCCTCAGAAATATTCCTTTAGCAAAGGCTACATTTGATTAAGGGCTTTCTTCCTCGGATCAGGGCAAAGTCAAATTCAAAGAGCAAGAGGAAAGAAATAGAAAGGGAAGCTGGAAAAATAAGATGGGACTTTTCCAGTATAGCCCAGATAATGACTGGGGATATTGTTTGGAAGCAGATGGATGAGACTTCTTTTTGGAGACAGGATGTTTTAGTGACATGACCCATTTTCTTTTGATCAAATTAATCAAGCAACATTTTGGGTAAAGCTCTCCTTCCTTGATGTGTTTTTCTGCTTCTTCTGGCTGAATTAAGAGGAACAAATTTTATTTGTAGATTTATGTAGGTCTGTGTCCTCTAAGGCCATTAGTAAAATCAACAGGCTCAAAGCTATGCTGAGGTTATGTTTGGGAAGCTGTGCTTGATCCCTCTGTCTTAAACAGGGACTGGGGCTGCCATGAGGGAGGCAAAAGGATTTTAGAGTGAAAACACCCAGCCAGCCTAGGAGATAATTGTACTTTTCATTTCCAACCTCTGGGAATACTCCTAAATGAGATAGAGGAAACAGCATGGGTGGTTATGAAGAGGCTCACAGGGAAGGTGTGCTTCTAAGTGAATTGTTGGTTCTGAGAGCACAGGCTGTCTTTGTGTGCAGGAGTTTTTATGTCCTGCTGCCTCATTATCTCAGTAACTTATTATAGTTTTATGTCTGTGTTGTGCTGCAAATGGACTGCCCATAATCCCCTTTTTATAGACTTAATCTGGTGGGTGATAAACGCCTATGGACTCAGCACAGCATCTTCCTCTTGGTGGTGGGGGCACAGTATGAGCAATTCCTGGGCAAGCTGAAAACACCCCCCATGTCTGTATTTTAAAATCCCCTCTATTCCAATCTGACTTTAAATAGGTGTTGGTGCTGACATTTCTGTGTGAAATACAGCAGTGTGTTTACTTCTAGAAAGATCATCACCAGCTGTCCTAGCTGCAGTATTCTGTATGCACACTGTGCTAATCTAATTAACATCCCCTCTGGAACCTGGAAGTTAACATTGGACAAGACTCTAAAGCTGTTTTTGAAGAATTTAGTAGCTTAGGTACTGGCTGAGACAGGCTGGGTGAATTCTAGAAACTGCCTTCTCAAACATTCAGTGAAATAACTATTACGATTTCACATCACCTGTACACACAAGCCAGTTAATTTGTTTTCAGTGAACATTTGTACAAGTGAATTATTCACCCATCTGCAATATTTATCTTTAAAATGACTAGACAATTCAGTTCTGTGTGGAGATGTGCCTCCATACGAATTCATAAATCCACGATCACTGGCAGGACATTTTCTGCAGCAGCTGATGATCTATTTACTCTCCCTTTTCTTCTCTCCAAGGGTTAGCCCAGGCCCTCCTGCTTTGACATGAACGGCAAGCAAACAACTTGTGTAATATTTAATACTTCCTAGTCTGAATGTAAACTCCAACAATGCTCCCCACCACTGCAGCTTGTCAGGTGAGCAGCTCTCAGATTATTATAAAGCAGCAATTTTGTGCTAATCTTTTTCCTCTCACACTGCAGACATAATGAGCAGAAAGGATTCTGTGATGAGCTGAAATTGCTGAGCTAAGTGAGGAATTGAAAATGCAAATGTAGAGCCTTTGCTACTATTAATGGTCAGCTCTGAGCCTGCTAGCAGAGAGAACACTTTTGGGAGGTGGTGTTTCTGTTCAGAGATGCTCAGAGGCACAGTCTGGGGCAGCACAAAGAGGACACAGAGGGACAAAAAATTACTGGTTTAGATAATCCTACCAATATGGCCTTTACTGGGATTGCCCTAGGGCTGGCACTGCCCCTGGCAGGGAAGCAACTGGAATTGCTCTGTTAGATGGCCAATGCTTTTTCTGGAGGAGAAATGGGAAGAGAAGTACTGGCAATTGATAGTTGCCTGAAGTAATGATTCAGAAAGTTGTTTCAACAGCTTTACCTTGAGAGAGTCTCGGTGTTAAAGAGCAGTAAGGATCTTATTTAAATGCCTTTTCTGTGTGGTCATTAATAAAGCCATTCTTTGCCAGGGATGATGAGCTTGAGGGACTCCATCATATGAGCCTGGAGGTTTGGGGCCTGATCTCAACCTATATGAACTAGAGCAGTTCCAGCCAACTAAGCAGTAATTTCCACAACCTTAGGAAGTAGTCCTGAATATCCATGGTTTGGAAGAGCAAATTTGCTGAAGCATTTACTTAAGATATGCATTCTATGGATATATCAACACTTACTGAAGTGCTGAGGACTGAGTAGTGCACTGAACTGCGCTGAGGGACAGCTTTTACCAGCAGTTAGTAACTCTTACACTGACACTTGTGTCTAATTGCTGACGTGCAGCACACAAAGAGCTGTACCTGAATTTCTCTCCAAAGAGTCTCTTTCTTCAAATATTTTCTTCATCCCTCTCCTGAAAAAATGACAAAAGCAGGCTTTGAGACAAGAGTATTTTTTTTCATCAGCAAGCAAAGGTTGGATTTGCCCCAGCTTTAAATTACTCCTAAATGACTCAGATTTTACCTTGAAAGTGAAGTGATTTGCTGCATTAAAGAGACTTGTGAAGAAAGCAGCTAACACACTGTAACCTATTTCCACCAATTTTAGGATTTAAGTTTTGCTAATGCCTATGTACCCTTTGTTAATGTCTACATGGAGAATAGAGTGTTTTACACTTGAACTTGAGTATCTGAAAGTGAGAAAAGTGCAGCTGCAGTTGTAGTTACACAGCAGAAATGATCATACCCACTCTGGCTCTGACTCTTAAGTACCCAAAAAACAAGCTGGTAGAGTAGATAAGTCATCTCCTGTGACAGGAAAGATTTGCCTAGTAAAGGAAGAGTCTAAATCAAAATTCTCCCAGATCAACAAGACACCAGCTTTCTAACCTGTGTAATTTTGTTATCTGAGCTGCTTTCTCTCCTGTGCCCCTGTCCATGGTGCTCTAATTAGAACGGTAACTACCAGAGCAGTGTGACATTGCTAACAGGGACATTGAAGTTTTAGTTGAACAGGCAAATTAGCTTTGAAGTTTCCTGCAGTCCTAAAGATTTTATGGTAATTTTCCATTTCTGCATAGGCATATTTGCATTTAGCAAGATAGTTTAGCTCTAATCATCTGTCAGGTGTTGCCAATCTGATGTCAGTTGGGTAGAGCCATCAGCTTAAGAGAGTTTTTAATATTACTGTGGCCGTTGTCTTTAATGGGCATCTGGAAGCTGGCTCCTGGGGACTGTTCATGGATATTCCAGAGCAAAAAGGGCATCAAGGCATCAGTGTGACCTAGTGAACTTCCCAGACCAAGTCTACAAAATGCTGTAGGCAAACCAAGCAGCAGTATCTGACTGCTAATGCCTTGCAGAACATTCCTTACCTCCCACTCTTCTTTTTCCACTTTCCTTTGATCTGATCTGCTCAAGCACAAGGCATGGTGTAACCCCTGATTTTGCCCACAATTAGAGGCATCTATAAGTACTTTCCATGGATATAATTTGTATGAACACCTCCTCATTTGGTTACTGTTTTTGGGAAAAAAAAGGAGCAAATCAAGAATAACTTCAGACCGTAAATTCTCTGGATGTCTCCTTCTCTCAGCCAGGTTGTGTTTCCATTACAAAGGCTGGCACAAGGCTCTTACTCCTTTGTTCTCCTGCTGTGTTGAAATGCAGGTTCTACTATAACGGGGCTTTGAGCAACCTGGTCTAGTGGAAGGTGTCCAGGTGTCCCTGCTCATGGCAGAGGTGGTGGAACCAGATGAGCTTTAAGGTCCCTTGCAACCAAAACCATTCTAGGATTCGATGAATATTGAGCAATTAAAAACATGGCACCCCTGTGACCCGTCTTTCATTTCTTTTTCAAACTGGAGTGCTTTTTAGTGCTGTGCAGTGTCCCTCCTCCTTTTAGCTATCACCTTCAAATTTCACAATGTCACGAATATCACAAATTTCCTTTGCTCTTCCAGTCTATCCCCATTATTGATTCAGCCCCATCTCTTGGTAAGTTTGCACATTGCCTCACCCAGTGAGCCTTGCTGGAGGTTCACTTTCACAAGGCAGAAGCAGATCCCAGTGCTCCACTTCTTTACTACATCACAGACTCATAGAACAGTTTATTTGGAAGGGACCTCAAAGCTCACGTTGTTCCATCCCAACTGTGCCCTGAGCAGGAACACCTTCCACTAGACCAGATTGCTCCAAGCCCCATCCAAACTGGCCCTGAACACTTCTAGGGATGGAGGATCCACAGCTTCTCTGGACAACCTGTGCCAGGGCCTCACCAGCCTCACAGGGAAGAATTTCTTCCTAACATTTAATCTAAATCTATCCTCCTCCATCTTAAAGCCATTCCCCCTTCTCCAATTACTGCATGCCCTTGCACACCTATGTATATCTATGTGTCTGGCTCAACACCACATGTGCCAGTGGCTCCAGGCATGCCTCATGTGTCCCCTCTGCCCAGCAGCTTCACTTTTACCTCCTCCAGTTCTCTACCTTCACTTCCATTGAAAGTTCATTCACTCCAACTGGAGCTTCTCCTTCTGCTCCATCCCTCTCCAGCCTCACAACACAGAAGTCTCTTGATCTTTGGGCAAAACCTGTACCTCTTCAGACCACAGACAGCCAAGTGGTTTCCTTGTCCCTCCTCCACCGGCCTCCTCTCTGCTGCTGCAGCAGGATGGTGTCTCCTGACCCCTACTTTTGGCTGTAATCCTGTGAGTCAAAGGCACAAAATCCTCCCTCACTGCCCGATATTTTTTCAGATCATGCAAAAAATTCATGCCAACTCACAGCTCCTCCTCCTGCAGCCCTAAGTGAACTGTGACCAGGTGCTGTCACAACCCAGACCTCTTTTTTTAGCCAGTTCCTTATCCAATTGATTATTTCACCAGTCTTGCTGTTTTAACAGCTCCATTGAAGTTCATGTAAATCCTATTTCCAGTCTCACTCTTGCTCCCTCTTGCTGTCCCTTTCTCAGAAATATAAATCAAACATTAATATTGATCAGCATTTAATGCCAGGCACAAAGGAAAATCTGCTTTCATGTGATACCAGCTATTAATAAAACATTAATGAGGGCAAGGGAGAAGGTTGCAAACATGACGGCCAGCCCATCTTTCCTCCTCCTCAAACACAGGACTAAGGCATCCCTGCCTTAGGCAGGTGTCTGGGGTTTCAGCTGCATTGAAATTTGGATTTGACTTTTAAATCCAGATTTGGAAAAGTCAAGGGACTTATTACTCAGAAGGATTGACTGAGAGACCTCAGGTGCTTTTATCCTCTCTATACACCGGATGCTTTCTCAAATACCAGTGCTCTGAATTTTAACATCAATCGTTCTATCAAAGTTGGACAGGTTAACCACTTCCAAATGCCTTGCCTCATTTAGCCAGACATTTACTCATGTTCTGCTATGTGTTCCCCGTGAAAGTACAGTCAGATTTCCAATGGTGTGGACTGGTGCTTAGAAAGCAGCAACTGAGCTCAACTAGTCAAAGGGACTTTGACAGATGAGTGCCCACTGTGGTTTGGATAGACATGGGCTTGCTGGACATTGCTCATCAGGAAACTCTCACGTATAACTCAAATGCTGATAGTGCCTTCTCGTTATTCCCCTGTTAGCTTGAGAACGTGGGGAGAGACAAAATAAGGAATTCAGGTGTAAAGAAAAGAACCAGAAAGTTAAATGCAGTTAAACCTCTTTGGAGGCTGTTGAAATAAATCAGATCACTTTGGCCTCCTTATAAGCAGAAGAGAGAGATCACATCTCAGCTCAGAGACACAAGCAACTTCACTCTCTGCTGTGTAAAGGGAACCCAGAGATAAAGCTAAGAGAAAATTGAAAGGCGGGAAAAAATGAAAAATGGAAGAGGGATAGAGGATAAGAAGAGCAGAGGACCCAAAGAGAGGACAAAGGACACAAACATAATGAGAATTGCATCTATAAAATAAAAAGACCTAAGAGTACTCTGTTGTGAAATTAGTTTGTTCTGGGTAGACTGTGGAGCAACTCCACCTGATACATCCAGCTACTCTGGCTGCACAAAGGCACTGCTGAATGCACTCCTGGTGCATTGGGTTTGATGCTCTCCTGGGTTACACCTGGCTTTGATGGGGTTTATTCTGGTGTGTGAGAGAGAAGATGTACTCTGAGAGCAATTGTCAACTAATAACAGTATATAAGAAAAGCAGGCCTCAAAAGATTATGAGAGCTGCCTAATCTGAAGATCTATCATTATACTTCAAACATCAGATCCTGCTAGGAAAAAAAGCTACTCTGGGCTCTTTTTTTATCATGAACTTTGAAGAAGCTTCAGTATTTACCAGTATCTGCTGATTGTTTGATCTTCAATTTAAGTGTAGCCCCTGATAGATTTATGAGCTACTGAAAGAAAATGAAGAAGAGTTGTATTTCTACCACACTGTGGAGTAGCTAGAGACGCTGAAGTCCTCTAAATCATTATTGCTTATTAGGGAAACTTTTGTTTTCACCACTGCTGGATGACAGTTCATTTTAATTTTGCTTATGAGGATCCTCTCCATCAATGATCTGCAGTCTGAGTATGTGGGAATATAAAGCAATTGACATAAAATCAGTATTAATTCAGGAGTGTGTTGGATTTTTTTCCTCCATTTCTAACAGGTATTTATCTGTGTGTTATGACCTGGCAGTCTGAGGCAGATGAGCTTCCAAATGCAGGCCTCTGGGGCTTGAAGGGAGGCTGTGGGCCAGGGTTTTGGTATGTGCTCAGCTACATATCGAGATTAAATGTCAGTTTTGTGTTCCTGATTTTTATCAACACTGGTCACTGCAGTTATTTCCAACACTTAGAGACACCAGTCAAAGTTTCACAGCTGTTTTACTCAGAAATCTCTTGAACAACTGCTTGGTTTTAGTCAGTGTTTGAGTAGTGTGGGTTTGGCCCGGTTTTATTTTTTTCCATTTCAGGTGGAAAAAAAGGTAGAGAAAGGTAGAGAAAAATATAGGTTTCATTAGTTGGGTTTTTTGGTCATGTTTTTTAAGTAGGCGTAAAGCAGAGTTTGTCACATGTGAACTTAGAATCAGGACTAGATTTTTCAACCATCATAGCAGAGATATTAGAGGAAATTTTAAAGGAAGATCAAGCAGATGTTCTGGGATTTTATTGAGGTTTCTCCCCACATGTAAGAGGTGAAGTGGAAAAATCACAGGGATTTGGGAAAGAAAAGCTGATGCCTATGGATCAGTTTGGCACTGAAATCACTGCAGGATACATATATTCCTTATGCTGAAGGCTGTTACGAACAATTTCCTGTTTGAAGAAAATAATACTGTATTTAATGTAGATTTGAAGCAGGTAACACTGGGAGAGCTGCAAGAGGAACTTGTTGTGCAAAGAGCAATGAGCCAAGGTGGGTTTAGGAACAGCATCTCAGGAGACTGAAGGGAAAAAAAGCTTAAATGCAGATAACAGGCGAAAACCTTCCAGTCTTTGATCAAGCACTAATCTAAACAGACTTGTCAACAGAGGTTTGAGCTCAGGAGCTTTAGGGTTTCTTTTTGGCTTTGCAACTCGTTTTTAATCTTGAGCATGTTGTTTTATTGCTTTCAGCCTCAGTTTCCTGCTCTTGAAAAAGGATTTGTGGTACTATCTCCCTTAACAGCATACTTTGCTAGCTGTTTCATAATAGTGTGTACTAAAAGTTTAGCCCTCTTTGTTGCACCCAGATAATGGTTTTCCAGTAGCTATAACCAATGGGGGAAAAAGGCCCATCATCCAAGGAGATTGATCATGGAGCATCTCTCTCGTAAGGGAGAGGAGAGGGACAAGGTCAAGGCTGCCGTGCATATCTGCCTCTCCATGACATGCCTCTGAGAGGGATGAAGGAGTTTAGTTGCCAGGGCTGTTAATCTGGCACCTTTAACCAGGTATCTATAAAAAGTGGGGAAAATGATGAATCATCAGTCTCAGGTGCTTGGCAAGTTCTCTTGTTAGGGACGGTTTGCAATGGTCCATAGCTTTAGTCTGGTAAGAGCAATTCTGTTCATCCTCCTGGCTGCCCAGCAGATGAGCAAAATTACTGACAGCAGAAATATTCCAAGCCAGAGGATATTAAGCAAGCACACAGATGACTGATGTCTGCTGTTCTCCCAGTGGAGTTATCACTCATGTGATTTAAGTTCACTTCAGTGACATTTCTGCCCTTGAGGATTTCTCTCCTCCTTTGCAGAACTATGTGCACTTTACTTGAAGTTTTGTAAAGAGCCGTAGGGAAGGATCTTCCCAGTGCAGGGCTGCACTTCCATCAGTGTCACAGGCATCAGTCGAGCAGGGCTTTTTCAGTGACAGCAAATGTCACAAGTATCCTAATGTCTGAGTTAGTTCTCTGATGTTCATTTGACCAAAGCTCAGGTCTCCATGTCAGGCTGTAGAGTCCTCAGCTGTCTGAGAGTCCACAACTTTATCTCACTCTGAAACAGCAGTTTTTGTCAAAGGGGAGTCAGGCTGACTTCACAGATAAAGGCAAGGGTAGATACTGGGGAAGATCTTTAGCTCTGAAATGGGTTTCCCTCAAAAATCCTTCTGGCTTTAAGATCACACTGTCTGGAGTGGCACTTGTGGAGGTTACCCATAACATGGCTGATGAGAACGAAGAGGCAGAGGAGCTATTCCTGCTATATCAGCCAAGGCAAGGAATAAACCCCTCTTCTTACACCAACATATGCATCAAAGCCTATAAATAGATAAATAAAGTAAGCTCATACAGTATCAAACTAGAAAAATGTGATGTAACAGCTTCATTATCATATTTATGTCTTCCTAATTGCACTCTGCTGAGATCACTTGCAAGCCTAGGATGTATGTCTGTATAATAGGATCAAGTGTATTTGATCTTAAGCTGTGTTCAACAGAAAGCTGAAATGAAAGGTGAGAAGCAGAAAAGAGCATGAAAATCATTGCCTAAAGTTAATACTAAAAGTATTTTCTCTTAAGAAAACTTTCCTCCTGTAAAGATGTGACCCATTTTCTAGAATCCATCTGTATATTTGTAACATGCTGTGGGAGCTGGGACTGAAGACCAAGGATCTCACAGGCTGGGTTGGCCATATGCTGGGAAAAGCAGCAATTATACATGGGGAAGCAACCTGTGGCAAAGGGAAAACTATGCCTCCTGCATAAAATATAATATTGACCAAAGTCATATTACTATCTAGACTCAGAGGTCATCTCCAGTCTTGAAATGCTTCTGCCTTCTGTGCTCAATATTGGTTTTAGTCACTGGTGATTTTGAGTGAGAGTTGTCCAAAAAACTTACATAGAATTCCTCATTTGGGAATGATCAACTCTTACAGTAAACAGACAAGGAAAAGGATCTGATCGTTATCATAACATGATAAAGTGACAAACAGAGTTTAGGAAAGGATTGTTTCAAATTTCTTCTTGTCCCACTGTGCTTGTCAGACTGACAAGCAAATCTTGATGGCTCCAAGTGCTGCTGATAAGATTGAGGTGTATTAGGAAAGGTGCTTTCTCCTGGGCATGAAATTACTCTAACAGTTGCTAAGGAAATGTATTCCAGTAATCTATGGCCACTTCACATGTGCTGCAGATAACTGGCAATTGCTTCAGCAAAAATAACAGCTGCATTACTACTGGGTAAAATCATCAGAAAACAATTCCTTGCTTTATGCAGCAGTTAGAAAAGTGAATTGATTTAATTAGTGGATCCACATTTTCTTCAATGTGTGCATGTTATTATTCTACCAATTTCAGAGATGCAAACCCTGAGTTCACAAAAAAAGGCATCTTAAGAAATCATGATATCAGTTGTGTGCTCATGCTTTGGTTTGCACTGTGGGCTCTCACAGCAGCAGGATCAAATCCAGCTGAGTCTCAAGCCCTTGGACAGCAGCCCTGGATGACTGATCCTCCTTGTGAAGGAGTTGGTTCTGGCAGATTGGCTGGTGTAGAGGACAGTGGCCCTACAGTGTAATATAACTTTACATTAGAAGGACTGCATCGAGATATGCAGGATAGCATTTCCAAGAGGTCCTTGCCAAAGAAGCTTGTTTCTGGGACAATGAGTGATGACTGAAGAAAACGAATAGGAAAAGTTAGAGGAAACGGGCTGAAGAGTCTTACTGCAGCTTTTTGATTCAGTATTAGTCTTATTCAAAGTTGCAGTAAGTCTGAGCATGGCCAGAAAGATATGCAGAGTTCTGCCTTTGGGAACCATCACTCAAAATTAGTAAATAGTCCATTGGCTGGATCAAAACAAAGTGTAATGGATTCAAGGTGAGAGAGGGTAGATTTAGATTAAATATTAGGAAAAAATTCTTCCCTATGGGGGTGGTGAGGCCCTGGCACAGGCTGCCCAGAGAAGCTGTGGCTGCCCCTTCCCTGGAAGTGTTCAAGGCCAGGTTGGATAGGGCTTGGAGCAACCTCATCTAGAGGAAGGTGTCCCTGCCCATGGCAGGAAAGGTGGAAGAAAATGAGGTCTAAGGCCCCTTCCAACCCAAACCATTCCAGGATTCTATGATTCTCTGACTCTGTTATTGCTGCCCACTAGCTCATTGGGAGGGCTGGGAGGCAGCCCAGGGCTGTGTTTCAAAGGGTGTTGAGGGATGTCTTCCGGCTGAACTGTGCAGTCTGTGCTCCCTGTGCACCATCCCAAAGTGCTTCCAGGGTGGCTGGCAAACTTAAAAATGCCTTGGCATAAAACTACTAAGCTTTATCCTCCCCATAAATTTTTCCAAGGACTAGGAGTGTTTTAAGGCACATCAACCTAAAGAAGTTTTAGAGTGCACTGGAAAAGAGCTATAGTGCTGCAATTTACAGCCAGGAACATTCACCTGGACAATAAGAATCCTGGTGCATTGAGCTGAAAAATATGCTGCAGTGTATGGTATTGGCTTGTTTGTAATAAACCACTAGCTTGGTACATTTTATTGGTTTTACAGCCATTTATTGTTTTGTTTTCAGAAATACAGTATGTAAGCAAAACCGATAAAATAGTTTATTACATAGCAATTGTTCAAGAAGGGGAAGACCTATCAGAAGAGGTATCTCTTAAAAAGTATTCAGTGGGTGCCATGTATTAGGGGACAAAATGGAAGAGATGGTTGAAGACCATCACAAGTTCTCTACTGTCTTTAGTCGTGCTGGAGAGATAGTTTTTCACAATGGACAATTGCCTGTGAACTTTATCCATGGGAGCTCAAATAAGTCAAGAACACAAAGCAGAAGAAACATATTTACTATTGGTTATTTATTATGCTTTTATTAAAAGGTTCCAGCTATCCAGTGAGAAAGTAGAGGGAATCAGAGGACACCTCTGAGATCAGACACAGGAGAGCAGCAATTTGACCCAACACCTATTGCCTTCAGGTGGCCAGCTGTGGTTCTGCTACACCTTCCTTTGGATTCTTCTCTTATAATATTTGATACGCTTTTTTAAATTCAAGTAAACTCTTTTAAATCTTATCTACTTGCTCACCTCTTCTTACCTGGGCACCATATCAATATACTGCATACAATGAAGTGACAAATCCATGTGTATGTTTGTAAGATGGGGACTCTGGATTTCAGTATTTGTATAGTGAGGCCTGTTAATGACAAGGGATCAGTTAGTGTCAGCCTCACAGGACCAAGTCCAAGGAGTTGCTGTTGTAAAAAAACCACCACTTTAGATTTGATGATTTAAGAGTAGAGTTTACTATGGTTTACGCTGGGGATTTTACCAGAAATCTCAAGAAATGTACAAAATAAATGGCAAATTGTTGAGACAAGATAGCCTTAGAATGTTTTTTCTCTTCTTTGTCCATGGTTAAATAATGTATGTCAGTCTTCATCAAGTGCTCCAGAGCAGCTCAGCAATAGTGTCCAGTGTATTTCCAAAAGCAATGTCATCACACTGTCTCTTCAGCATCCCTACACCCAGTAAGGAGCAGCTTTTTCAGGAAACAATGGAGTTTTGTGGCATAGTTCATCTTCTAGCCCCATTGAACAAGACCCTCCTCCTTTATATTTCCATGTAGGTAAGAGATCAGCTCAGTTGGTTGGAGTGTGGTGCTAATAACACCAAGGTTATGGGTTCAATCCCTATTTAGGTCATTCCCTTCAGATCTGGACTTGATGATCCTTGTGGGTCCCTTCCAACTCAGAAAATTCAGTGATTCTCTGTGAAACAAAATAAAAGAGCATCCAAACAAAAATCCCCTCCGTTTCATGAGCTCCCAAAGGTGCAGGTGGTTTTGGTTTCAGAGGTACAGAATGGTCATGGACCACGATCCCCAGCTTTGGACATACAAATTTGGACTGTCAGCCACAGAAGGAAAAACTCTCCCCAAAGGATGCCTCTGAGAAACCAGATTCCTTCAACACGTCAAGTATTTTAACTTTCATCCTGACCTGAAGCAGGGAGGAATGTTTGGTGCATACTCAGTTCCACCTGCAGCCTTTCAGCAGCTTGAAATGTTCACTGTATCCCATGTCCTATTTAGCCTTTCTGCTCAGCTGTCTGTAATTGAGCAGCTCTTCCCAGAATACCCACTACAGCTTCATCTTTATACTGCAGGAACGAGTTCCAACCTATTATTGCACTGCTTAATGATCCCATTCAGGTTGTTTTGGAAGAGTAGTCCTCAGTGTCTTACCCCAGGGATTTAAATAGGCTCATATGTCAAGGCCAAGCCTTGATAATTCCTTTATTTCTGGTGGCATTTTAAATCACACAGAAACCAGGAGCTTCTGAGCAGAGAAATAACTTCCTGCCATTAGGCAGCACCTATCACCAACCAAGAACATTCTTGAAATTTATATTCTTAGCTATGGCACTTGCTCAGAACTAATGAATTGGGCTGGGACAAACAAATCACTTTTTCAAATATTCAATAACTCATCAAAGGATTTGCTTTCAATGATGTGTTTTTGCAGTAAGAGGCCAGGGTTTTTTCCTTTTCTGTTCTGAGTTTTTACTTAGTTTCCAAGCCCATATGCAATTCTATATTGCTTTTTCAAACTGCATCTCTGAGAGCTCTCACACCAAGCCCATGTTTTAGTATAATCTTCCCTGTGTGCCCACATTCTCTGGTTTCTTCCTTCTCCCTTTAATTTCTTTAGCCTGTGAGTCAAAGATTCATTATCGTGAGGAGGGAGCAAAACACTAAACCTTTCAAATCGAAATGAGAGCTTTTCTTTTGAAGAAATAATCTGCATTATGGTAATAATGCACAATTATAGGAAGTTGGTGGCATTTCAATAATCATACTCTATTGTTTTGCTCAATAAATGTTAGTACACGTTCTAGAGGACTCCTTTATGTACTACTAAGATCATCCTTGTAAAATGATCGATTTCCTGATCTTTTTCCTCCTCAAAGGATTTTCACCGAGCACACTTGTTCTAGAGAATAATTGTTGATAGCACTCCTGAACCTCAGGTACTTTCAGCTGAACCTCTAGCAGAGTGAAGTTTTTGGTTTTCAGAATGTGAAATTCTCTCAACCCCTGTTGAGTGCCATCAGAAATTACTATAGATGGATTTCTTTATACAAATTGTTGTAGAAATAGAAATTTATTAGAAAGGCAGGAGAGGATGATACAGCTCTTTCCTTGGAGTGATTTTTATGGGGTTTGGAGCTTTCCTTGCATAAGGGCAGGGGGATTGTTGCCAGAAGATAAAATTATCTTCTCAAAAAAGACAGAGGTTGAAAGCAGTATAAAGAATAATTATTGCCCAAAAGTTCTTATTTAAGCAAAAAATCAGATCTAGATTTGATTTTGCATGCAACCAAAGGTTGACAACAGTCTAAATATGGATGGAATGTTACCATGAGATTTGTTGCACGATGCATATACTCTAACATATTAATTGCTCAATATTATTGATGCAATTGGAAATTAACTCACTGATGTAACTCTGCTGCTGCTGAATCCCATGGTGACATGCAACCTCTCCCTGTGAATCTTTCTCCACCATTTTCTCCATTAAGTTCTCAAAATATATCCTGGTGTCACATAATATCCCTCTTCAGCCTTGCTCTGTGACCATGGTAGCTCATCCTCCTGGCCAGCAAAGGTTTGCCATGTGTCCCTGAAGGTGTTTGCCCCATGGACTTGTGGCGATGAAAAGTGCACTGAATTCATTTGCTTGTGCTTCTGTTCCTGATGCCAGCCAGCTCTTGAACTCAAGTACTTCTTTGGTCTTTCTTTGTATTCAAGTTGATTGAGAGGGTTGAGCCATATACAATATTCCAACTGATTTTATGCATGAAGAGATTTTCAAGAAATCAGTGCACTCTTTGAGTGACATAATTAATACATGAACTGGCTGCCCTTTAAAGACAGCAGAAATGTTCCTTACAAAGACCGATGCACTAATAGTACATTCAGTAATGTACTTTTTAAAAGCTAAGTTCTTCATTGTTGGTATTTGAGTAGGACACAGAATTAGGCATGCTGAGCTGTATTTATTAGCAGAAAACTGATTGTTATTACTGACCAATCTGCTTTTTAATGATTCAGCGAGCATGTTGTTTTTTATAGTAATGAGTTCAGGGCTCTTAATCAGGTGATCTGACAAGTGTGCAGTTTGCCTGGAAAATTATGCTGGACTGAAAGTGGTTTTATAAAGAATAAAAAAAGGGAAAGAACCTATAAAATGTTGGCATTTAAAGGAGAAAGGGTCAGGAAATGCTGAAGGAACAACAGAGCAATTCTTTGAGTTTATCATCTGTATGCAGATATTTGGCCAAAATTCCCAGTTAGTGTCAGAGTTATATTATGCCCAACTCAGGAAAAAATTTCAGGTCTGGTTTTAACATTTTCCACTGAAGGCCAAAGGAGCAGGAGTGAAATGTTCTTTACAAGCAGGAGGGTAATATGATACTATGAACAGCCTCTGTAAAAACCAGATGCCTGCAACTCCCCTGGGCTCTGGGGGCATGTTTACCTTCCTCTAGTTAAAAAAGAAATTATTTATTTTTACTATGAGTACGTATTTGTCTCATTTCTTACCCACTGATGTGCCCCTAAGGCATCTTAGTCTTTCTTTCAACCTGATCTATTTTCTGATACTCATCTTCTCTTAGTTCACACCCCTGAAAGATGCCTTCTCCTACACCCGAGAGTCTGGCCTGGAGGATGCTGATGGGTCTTGGGGGCTGCTCTTCACACTCACCACAGTCAAAGCAGATTTTCACACTGATGAGGTCTATGAAAGGAAGTAACTGACTTACACCTGACAACAGGGATCAAATGAGACTCTGTGGAGACTTTTGCTGACTTTGACGGCCTTTGATCAGTCAATAATGAGTCACTGTCACCAGTAACCTTTATCGGTGTATAACCTGAAAAATGAATATACTGCTAAAAAATACATCAAACCTCTCTTTTTTAATTTGCCTTTATTTAACAATCTCTCTCCCTATTCTGGTCTCTATGATTGACTAGAGAGTACTATTGTATTTCATTCTGTTGATCCAGTTGTAAGTGGGTGTCCAGTTCTGAGGTTCAACTTAAGAGCAGTAGGTCACTTTCCATTCCAATTTACTTTATAAGGAAAGCAAGAAAGAGCAATCGTTAAAAGAATGATCCAAAGAATTTGTTCCTGGAGGACTTAATGTTCTAAGAAGGTAGATAGGAAACTCCCTGGGGAGCAACTTCTACTCTGATTAATACCACTGATTTTCAAATTCTGACACAACATCAGAATTAACATGCCAGTTTTTGTCATGTGTTCCATTTGGATAATGAGTGTGAGTCTGTGGCTGTTGTTTCCCAGGCCACTCACATGGTAAAGACTGACCAATGGCTCATGGGGTCAGTGTAAAGAGCCCCACTGATGCCAGTGGGCTTTTATCAGCTCTAACTCACAGCACTGGGGTCCTGCTCATTGGGCACAACTTAATCTAAACAGTGTGTGTTGCCTGCAGGAGCCACCTTTGACTTTATTATAAACTTCCTTCTGAGCTGGAGATCCAAATATATGCCTCAAGAGAATTTCCACTGAAGCCACGGAAATTTGTAGATAAATAAAACTCTTGGAAACAATAGTTGTCTGTTACATAGGAGGACCAGGTATATCTATTCCTTTTTCTCCTTCCTTCAATTTTCACCTCTTCCACAACCAATATGCAGAATGCTTGATTAGAACTTCAAGGTAACAGATGTGTTTTCTTTATTTGCTTTGGGAGAAAAGTCATCAAATATGACAGACAATGGAAACAAGGCATGAAGGAATTCACTGCTTTATGTTCTTAAAGAACTAAATGGAACAAGGAGGCAATTTCAACTCTAGTCTCACAAATAACCTTACTTTTTTCCTCCTAGGTTCAGTATTATCTTTATATTGTGCACTGACCTCTTACAAAAGGGGGTGTGTGATGCTGATAGAGAATAAGGACCATCAGTGAATCAATATAGGTGAACTAACTCTAGAAGTAAAAGTGCATTGGAGAGAAGCAATATTGCATTATTTTTGTATTGTCTGCAACACCTGAGCCTTGAGTATCATTTGGAAATACAAAAATGTCCTTTCATTTATATTGTGAGCCTGAAAGGATTCCCTGTCTGTTTGCTCTTTGTCATCAAAAGCTGTTGTCCATGATTGCATGGTATTTTGTATTGTCTTCTGTAAAACTCTGAAATGACTGTTTAGATTGAATGCCTCAAGTGAGCACTAGGTAAGTCAAAGCACACTGCATTTCCTTTCAAGACCTGGGAGACAGATGCGTCACTCAATACCACCTTTTCTCTATATTACAATCACAAGGTGCTTTAGTGCTTTTGTTTCACAATGAGGAAAATTGCTCTTTTTTTAACCTATATTGAAAGCCACTTGGTGGTGTGAAATTTAGTGTAGAGATACTGTAAAGTTTAAGCTTATGGTTATGTAAGCATTAGACACTGATGTTGTCTGTAGTGGCCTTTCCCAACAAGTAAATAGATGAGAAACATTCACTGCAGCCTCCACTCTCACAGACTGGACTCCCAGACTGTTGCTATAATTATTCATTATGGTAAAACTCAGGTGACTTTATCAAAAACTGGGCTGCATTCTGCCAGGAACCATACAAATTCAGAATAGTAGATGCTCTATGCTCTGATGAGCTCAAAGTTTGAAAAGACAAGGCAGCCTCGGGGTGAGGTTAGGAGTAAAATCATGTTTTTCAATAATCTCTCACCAACCAATGGATTTGTAACATTTTTTAAAAGAATGATCGAATGCAGTCTTCAACTGTTACGATTCCCTGAACAGCTTAATATCTTTTTAGTGTTCAAAATCATCTGGGTTGGAACTAGATGATCTATAAGGTCCCTTCCAACCCTAACCATTCTATGATTCTACGATTCTAGAACACTATTTTCTTGAAAAACACCTGTGGCGCAGTGAGCATTTCTATACACACAGCCCACCGAAAACCAATTTCGCTTCTTCTCTAAGCTTCCAAGGCTGAACACCAGAGCCATTGGCCTCAGATAGCTGCTGTACCCAGCATTAGAATCTTTAGCTTTCTAGCAGAGGTTTAAATCACACCACAAAGCACTATCATAACTGACTGGTCCTTTCATGAAACCTTTCAGATATTAACAGTTGCAGGAGGTGTGTGCTTTGATTGCAATATTTATTTTGAAGTACCTTTAATACTATAAAACATTTTTTAAAAAGCCTGTTACCTAAAGTTAGAACACTTTTAGCCTTGTGGAGTGAAAGATTCAAAATTAATCTTTATCTAGGCTAGGCCAAGCGAACTCATGTTTTACATTATTTATTATGAAGGTCAGCTATTATTCTTTCCAGTGTCACAGTTTGAGACATTCACTGTTTTCCCACATCCTCCGTGGAATAGCTTTCTAGTAGTGACAAACTGGGAATCAGTAGAGAGTCCACAAGCAGCGGTGGCTTATTTTTACATAACATTGTGCTGGTTATCTGGAAGTTTTATTGTAAAAATCAAAAGGAACCACAAGATGGGGAACAAGAGATCTAATACTTCTATTTATGTTGAGTTGATAACCAGGAATAATATGGTAATTAAGAGATTTTAAAGAGATAGTTGTGTTGTTTTCCCTGTGGAAGACATGGATAACTAAGAACACCCTGCGTACTATTCCTGGAGATGCTAAGCAGGTGCCTGTATTTTGTTCCATATTTCAGTTGTACTTTGAGAACTTTTCTCTGTAGTTAATGGTTTTCTCACAAAGTACATATTCGCTCTTCTTTGCAAACGTGACTACTTCTCCCTGAATAAGAGTCTATTATAGCAATTAAGAGTTGCTCGTAGCCATGGAAATAATCACTTTTCTTGACCTGAGGAAGGTTTTTTGGATAATTTACATGTTCCTGATTTAGACGATGCAATGCTATTATTGCATTTTTGAAAATATGGGGCATAAATCAGTGAGAGTGGTTGTTCCGTGCAGAACAAAAACCAGTTCTTGGGTGCATGCTGACATTACTTCTGACTGAAATCAATCCTGCTTTGCCATTGAAGGACAGAACTTGTTCTGTGCAACAACAGAAAAAACTCAGCTGACCAAGAAACAATGAGACCTGCATAAGGAGAAAAATATTGACCATATTCTGACCTAAAAAATAAAATATGAAGAGTCCATAATTTAAAGCTGCCCCAGCTCAAAGTAAATAATTCAGTCATTAATTATGTGGAATTTCTCCTTAACATAGAACTATCTTGACAGTTTTTTGTAAAACTGAGTCCACAGATCCTTATCATATATGCATGTGCATAGATAGATAAATATACACATATAAAATCTCATGCCACAATAATAATTGACTTTGATTTACCAAGATTAGCTTTTTTTGTGTGTGTGTCCATGAAGTTATCTTGTTGGACTCTTTGTGCTGTATGATCTGCAATAACCCCAGCAGTAAAATAAGGGTTTTCAAGTGTGACTTCGTTGGATTCACTCCCATATTCTGTATGTATAGTACAACAGCTTGAAGCAGTGCCACCATGAGAATTAGCTAGAACAATAAAGCTGAAAGCATCCTTTGCCAGTAGCCTTAATTCACACTCACTTTCCCTTCCCAGGATTGTCACTAATAGGCAATGACTACATCTTAATTATTATTTAAGTTTAATAGCTGATTATTATTGCTAAATTATATGAATACTTTTAGCTGTGATTGGACAGAGAAATTGCTTTGCATTTCAGGTTCCTGAATGGATATGTTTGCAAACATTTTGCCTGGCACATTTATTTAGGAAGCGCTGGAATCCACATTTCATGAACATGCTTTCTGAGTCCTTTAAATTCCTTTTCTACAAACACATCAATTACTCCAGGAAAGGCAGTGAACATTTCTCAGATATGAGCAAAAATAATCTAAAATTTGGATGAATACAGGCTTATTTCTTTGCTTCATAGCTTCTTCAGTTTTATTTGAATAGACGAATGTATATTGAATTAGGTAATAGGAGCTATGTTGGGAAGTCTTTGTCATTCAGCAGTTGCAGAAGAGCAATCTCAGGCAATATGGCTTGGCTCATCCCACCTAATTTGGGGATTCAACTGAGGTACACAACTGAACCTTGATTTCACATTTGCTAGCATTGCCCCCCTAAGACAGAAAAAGGTCTGTTATTTTCTGAACAAAAGCATCTCCTTCCCAAGTGGTTGTTACCTAAAATGCTCATTTTCCCTTTTTTGCACACCAGATAACTCATCTCTGTGGAACAAAAATCATACATTAGCCAGCCAGCAGCCTTTTCTGTGGAAATAGGTAAATTTTACTCCTACAGAGAGGCTCGAGCAATTATATTTGGGAGCTCTTCCACAGAATTACAACATTCATAGATTTTCTTCTGATTTTTTTCACACCCTGACTCGACTTCACTCAGCCCCAGACAGGCAGGATTGACTTCCTTCTATCCATGGTGCTCCTGGAACTGCCAATGGACTTGTTGAATTGTGATAATAATTTTTAGGCTGTTGGCCACACATTTGTTATGAAATGAAGTAACTGTCTTCACATGAGCTGTCAGACAGAAACTACTTTTAGTCACAATCAGTCTAGATTTCAACTGGAGGCTTCAAGGTGAACGCTGTGGACTTTGTTACCTGTTAAAGGCCCATGAAGCATCCAAGCTTTTCCATTTTCAGCTAGAACAGGACTTCTAAATTCCTCTATGTGTTGGTTTAACACAGCTTGGTTTTGGTGGGTGCGAGGAGCTGCTCGAAGCTTCTATTATGTCCAGCACAGAGCCAGTCACTGAAGGCTCTGATGATGGGCAGGTTACTAGCCCAATTAGAAAAGTTGGTAACGCCTCCGTGATGGCATATTTAAGAAAGGAAAAAACTCAGGAAAGACTCTTTTCTTCTCCCAAAAAGTAGTGAAGCAGCCACCAAGACCCATCCCAGCAGGGGTTGCCAGCGACTGCGTGGCTGGGGCTCTCCTGAAGCCAAGACCGCTTGGCCGGGGCTCTCCTGAAGCCAAGACCCCTTGGCCGGGGCTCTCCCGAGGCCGAGACCCCTTGGCCGGGGCTCTCCCGAGGCCGAGACCCCTTGGCCGGGGCTCTCCCGAGGCCGAGACCCCTTGGCCGGGGCTCTCCCGAGGCCGAGACCCCTTGGCCGGGGCTCTCCCGAGGCCGAGACCCCTTGGCCGGGGCTCTCCCAAAGCCGAGACCGCGTGGCTGGGGCCCTCCTGAAACCAGAGCCGCCTGTGCAGTGCCAGTGAAGACCATACAGCCAAAACCCTCCTGAGGCTGAGACCGCATGGCCAGAGCCCTCCTGAAGTCGAAACTGCGTGGCCAGGGCCCTCCCAAAGCTGAGACCACGCGGCCAGGACCCTCCTGAAGCCAAGACCACACGGCCAGGGCCTCCCATGCAGTGCCAGCGAAGACCATGCAGCCAAAACCCTCCCAAGGCTGAGACCGCGTGGCCAGAGCCCTCCCGAGACCGGGACCGCATGGCCGGAGCCCTCCTGAAACCAGAGCCGCCTGTGCAGTGCCAGTGAAGACCATGCAGGCAAAACCCTCCCAAGGCCAAGACGGCGCAGCCAGCGCCCTCCCGAAGCCGAAACTGCAAGGCCAGGGCCCTCCCAAAGCTGAGACCACGCGGCCAAGACCCTCCTGAAGCCAAGACCACGCGGCCAGGGCCGCCTGTGTGGTGCCAGTAAAGACCATGCAGCCAGAGCCACGTGTACGGTGCTGACAGAGACCATATAGCCAGCGATGAAAACATGACGAACCATTCCGCAATACAGAGCCCAGATGAAATCAACCTTTTCAACGCAGCGAAACTCTGTAAGAACTTTTCAATTGATGAAACTTGAAAACGAACGAACCTACAGACACTAACTTTCTTCCGAGTCAGAGAAAAAGTGAAAACATGTAAAAAGAACCAACATGGCGACACTGAAGTCAGTGAAAAGAAAGAGGAAAAAAAAGTATTCCAAATGGCAAAACTGAGATTCTTCTGCAAGCCGTAGTGAAGACCATAATACAACAGTTTCCTTGTAATTCATTAAGTTCCTGGTGGGGCGCAGATATTCACGTGCAGCCCATGAAGAAGAGTACTCACACTGGAGCACGTGGATATTGAAAAACTCTAATCTAGTGAAAAACTCGAACAGAAAAAAAACCCCCTTGTTTCCAGAGATTGAGAAAACCCTTGCTTCCAAACTAGAGCAACTCATCCTTAAAAGACTAAACACCATGAACTAAAATGACCCACACTAGGCAGTTGTGAAAAGAGTACTTGGCCCATGAGAGAGACTCACGTTACAGCAGGTTGAGCAGACTGCTGTTTGTAAAAGTTAAAACCACACTAGAAAAGTTCACAGAAAACTATCTCCTGTGGAAAAGATCCCACAACACAACAAAAAAATAAACCTTTTTTCCTTAAGTGTACTGAAGAAGGATTTTTAAGAAGTTAAAAACTAGCCAAAACCCCATGTTTTGTCTCCTTGTGCAGTCGGTAGAAAAGAAGGAAAAACTAAAAAAGAAAGGTGTTCTATAGGTTTATTTTAGTTCTCATTACCCTTTTTGCTTTTAATTATGTTAATAAATTTTCTTTATACTGTTTAAATTTTAAACCTGTTTTGTGTTAAAGTGTTTTTCTCTTAATCCTTATCTCAACTCATGAAGTTTTCAATTCCCCCTCCTCTGCTCAGCTATAACAGAAGAAAATAAGTAAACAGTTTTTTTGTGAGTGCCTTGCACTTAGCCAGTGTCAAACCCCAAAATTGTATTGGAGAAAGTGTTGTTTATATGTCAAAATTCCATAGCAATAAATGCAATAAATCCTATATTTCTGCAGATTACCTCCATCAAAGTTGACTTAATTTCTTTAGGCCAAATTCTGTGCTCCCTTCCTTCTTCTGTTGAAAGCAATAAATGCTTTAAATAAACTCTCAGGAAACTTTCTGGCCCCACTCAGAAAAGTGATAAAAAAATTATATATTTATAGATTTCATTAGGCTTAAAATTACCTCTGTTCTTCTCCTGTGAATGTTTAGGATTTATTAAGTATATGGCAATCTTGTTACGCTCGTTATAACATTTCACCCTTAAACCATTGAAGTATCGAGCCCATGAACTGAGGCTTTGAGATCTTCAAAGACGTATGGAAGGAGCTCGAATAGGAGAGTGAGCATCCATAAACTCTGTATAGTTACACACACAAGGACCAACACTGCACTTTGCATTTGAATATTTCTCTTCAATGCCTTTTGCTTACACTTCATTTTTAATCAGGCACATTGAATGCAACCCAAAACAAGACCTTTACCTAATGCTGAGTTTAATGACCCTTTTAATACCAGCAGAGCTGTCCTCCTTCACTCTCGCTGCTGTTCCCTCGTAGCTTTGGAGCGTTAAACGTGTTATAAAAATATCTTTTTGGTACGGTTCACAAATTAACTGAAAGGCACAGAGAAGCAGTATACTCATCCAGCATGAAATCAAAATCTAATCAACACAGATTATGTTAGATTAGCTAAGCAAGTAAACAATTAGCCAAGTTAATGTTACCTACCATGTCCTTCAGCACTGAACAGTTAAGGAATTTGTCTTCCCAGACATGTTTAGTTCCAGCTCTTGTTGGTGACATTGCAGGTTGTTGGATGAATTTTTCAAACTACTGTCTCCCATCAGCTCTTTATTTTCATTCTGTTGTGAGTCTTGAACAAAAAGGAAGGAAATGTTGGTAGGAAGAGGGGAGTCAGCTGCTTTGGAAGGAAATGTGGGTTTTGATGTGAACCTATGGTGCAGACTAACGAATTGTGCTCAGGCTCAAGCTGCCGCACACAGCAGCCTCTCTCCAGGCTGGATTACACACGATTACGATGTTGCTCACCCCTCTAGCAGGGTTGAGGAGCTGTGGACCTACACCCCTCTGTTTTAGAGGCAAAACTGCTCTAACCTCATATGACAGATTTTTGGAAAATATGAAAACTAAATAAGCAGTTAGTTTTGATTTTTGTAAAATCCTACAATGGTTTGGGTTAGAAGGAATGTTGAAGACCATCTGATTCCATCCTCTTTGTCACAGGCAGGTACGCTTTTCACTAGACCAGATTGCTCCAAGCCCTGCCCAGCCCAGCCTGGAGCACTTCCAGAGAGGGGCATTCACAGCTTCTCTGGACAATGAGATTTTTTGGGGGTGTTATTGGGGGGTTTTATTATTATTTTTGTTGATGTGGGCATGTGAGTGTCTGAGTCCTCTCTCTGAATTTCCATATTGTTCAGACTGACTTTTCTTATTAAGGTCACAGTTGCAGTGAAATTAGCAGCTGGAACTTTGGTACAGAAAAACCTGCTCCATGACTCTGCCCTTTCTTTCAGGTCTCATGAAATTCGCTGCTCAACTGGTGTGGACTAATGGGCTTTGATACCTGTGTTGTGTATGCACAGATCTTTTAAAATATTGCATTTCACCTTTGATTTACTGTGCCTTGCTTTCATTTCTCTTTGGATTAAGACCAGCACACCAACAAAAATAATTAATTCAGCAATCTCAAACCAGTTTCTGACCATCCATTTGTTAATATCACTGTTACCAAGCCACAGAAAAACTGTGAGTCTCATTTCAAACTTCTCACAGTAATGTAGGAATTAAATTGAGTTTATTTGCACAATTAATACCCTAAAACCAAACATGATCAGTTTTTGGCTGCTGTTTCTACAGAATTATTGAATGGAATGCATCCAGTGGTCATATCTAAAATACTACAACTATCTTCTGTCATTAACACGAGCTGTTTCAACTTTTTTCTTCTAAAACCCGCTTATATTTTTGTTGTCTCCATCACTTGCAGAATCTCACATAACCTTAAATTTTTTCATGCTTTGTAAAGGATTGCATCCCATTTTAAACAGTATTATAGCTGGTAAAAATTTTAATTCACAAAATGATTAGTATTAACTCTAAACAGTGACTGCTATACCCAGGCAACTGATCCATATTTTTCAGTGGGATGGAAAGGAAATCACAGAACTTTGAAGATGCTTTAAGAAGCCAAGTTCAACTCACCACGTTTTTTAACTTCTCTTAGTAGGGAGGATCCTGCTGGCATTGAGTAAATAGTTTGACTTTTCAATAGAAAAATGAAGGAGGTCAAATACAGTTTTATTAACAAGTTTTGGGGGTATTTTCCCACATTAGCAAATTAATTCTATTCCTTTTGATCTTAAAAGGCTTTGCTGAATCATTGTTTGTTCTTCTTTTTTTTGATAAAGAAATTTTAAGGAATTCTGAGGAATAAATTGCAAACACTGAAGGCCAAAACTTGCTGGTATTTACGTGTTTCCAGATGGCAAACATAGGAGGGACTGGAAAAAGTAAATAAACACCAATGTCTATATATTATTTTTGGTTTTCAGCAAAAACAAAAAGGAGAAATGTGTCCAGAAAGTCTTAATGGGCCAGATACTGGCTAAAATTTGTGATCTTAGTTTCTTAGCTGTGAAAGTAAGGGCTTTGTGGCTGGCTGGCAGGGGGAGTGGGGCGGGGATGAAACGGATGTAAGCGATGATTTCCATTGTGAAGGCTTCCAGAAATTTCTGCCTTCTTATCAGCTGGCAGGTTGTCACTGTGTTGATAATGGGACAAATGTATTCTCCCTCTGACCCAGTAATGGGCCAAAGAGGGCACAGGGTGTTCATGTGGAGCTGAAAAAGCCGTGGGAGGAAGAGGAACAGGGTGGGGATGGGTGTTCTTCAGGCTCAGCACCAGCTGCCTGCTGTGTTTTACCCCTCCTGCCTTTGTGCCATGTTGGGGTGCTGGCTGAACCCCTCTGGGCTCTATTTCAGGGAAAAGATCAAGAAAAGGTTTGTGGGCAGGGGTAGAAGCAGCAGTGAGGGGTCTTCATGAGCTCTGAGAACTTCTCTTCCCAGCCCAGGAGAATGGCCATGGATTCATCAAGGATTGCACAAAGATGCTGGCTTTTGCTTTCACACTGCAAGTCATATATAATGTGCTTTTTCAAAAAAAATCTATGGAATCTTTCCCATCTGTAGCCTTTTCTCCATATTTTATAATTTGCTTCCAGATTTTTCGTAAAGGATATTTGATTAAAACCGGTGACATTTCAGACTTCTTGTTGTTGTTGTGTTGCCAAGTCTACAGCTGAACCCTTTTCAAGCAGATCTTGTGGAGACATGGATTTCCATTTATTCAACTGCTTGACAAATGTGGGGATCATTGCAACTGATTATCATATTAATGGTAGCAAGAGTGTTTATCCTGTGATGTGGGTCTCTGGAGGCCACGATACAAGCAATCCAAGGAACAACATGGGAAAATGTTACATGCCATAGCCCAATGCCAAGAGAATTCTAACGCAAAACAACCTAGATACAAAAGAAATTTTTGATTGATACTTTTTCCTTTTTTGATTCATATAAAAGGATTCAACTATCAAGTAATAGTCATAGGCTGATTTCAGTGACCTAAAAGTTTGAATGGACTCAAACTTTAAATAATGTTGCCTTTTAATTCTGAATTTAAAAAGAAGGCCTCTTTGAACAACTGAACTTGTAAGGAAATTGAACTGTCGTTCATTAGAAATTTTGTATTCTCAGCACTTTTTTCTAAAGAAAAAGGGCAATCAAAAATTTTGCAATCTGTTTTAATTTTAAAGCTTTAGATTACTTAAGTACTTTGCTAATGTAAAGAAGTCTCTGTTAGGAAAAGGGAGCAAATTAATTTCTTGGTCATTTTCCAAAATTTCTTCCAAGATGCATTTTCTTATTTTATGCTGGACAAGGAATCCAGATTATGAGATCAGTTCAAATTTAACAAATGTTGGAGTCCTAGAAGTGTAACTGAATGCATGTAAATGAAGAGAAGAGTTTCTGGGCTCAGGGAATTGGGATTAGGATGAATTGCATGTAATTTTGGCAAGGATTTACACCATTTTTGACACTTTAAACTTTTCAATTAAATTCTCTTTAATTTTTTTTTCTAGTTTATCCACTTCTACAGCTTGATCCCCATCGTACTCCCTCATTCCTGTTAATTTTTTTTGTTGGAGGACATCTTGATTCATGGAGTTATGGAGGCGAAATATTAAACTACTCCAAATGAGCTGGGTTTGTGTGTACCTGAGGATTAATAGGCAAAAGAATAACCACAAGTCAAGATTTACAGGCTCTTCCTTTCTCTATAACATTTTTAGGATGGTTTTTGGGAAATATTATGGAACAGAAAGGATCAGAGTAGCTTCTGGTCAAGAGCAGATGCCTCTTGCATGCTGAAAATCAGAGGACTGCTGCCAGCTGGTTGCCATGACCCATCCAAACTCCAGTAAGTAACTGTGTAAGTTTGTGTGCTCTGATTCACTTCAAACAATGTGTTGTGCAATGACTGTAAAGAACAAAAGCCTATCAATAATCAAGGGGTTGTGGTTAAAAAAATTAATGGCTCTCAATATAAAATTGGATCTCCAGGTCTTCAGTCATCCACTTCAGAACTAGTTCAAAGCTATCCAAGGTAATAAAAGACCTTGCTAAAATAAAAGACCTATCCAAGCTAATAAAAAACTTGACAGAGTTACTGTGTGTCATTTTCCAGGGAGCTGTAACTACTGCGTTATAGCCAGTTCATTGAGAACTAAGTACAGAGCACAAACACTGATGAAGCTTTGGAAGAGTGATGAATTATGGGTGGATCAGATACAGACACAAAAGTGCTGTGTTGGAGGTTAAAGCCATTCCAGGAGCTGAATGCCTTTGCTTCATAGAAAAGGATGTGACAATGAGTTTCATTTAAAGACTGAATTCATTTGCCATGGGAACAATGAGGTTTTGCTTTTTTAATCAAAATGCAGACAAGTAATTTCTTAGGCAAGCAAAGCTCTGAATTATGCTAGGGAAGATACAACGTGAGTAAACAGTCTTTTCTGTAATACAGCTATAAAATATTATATTATACATATACATGAAATAAAGAAGTGATTGAACTTGTCATTTAATTGTATTATCAGATTTGTAGCTTGTGAAAATGTCAGGCAAAATAACACAGTACATAGGATGGCTCGATTTATTAATTGTGGATAATTTTTGAGCCAACTCCAGTCACTGCTATTGTATTTCTTATTTATAGGTATTCATCAGGTTGCTAGGATAAATAATTTTCAACCAGCATATCAGTTTTTTATGGTCTTCCTATTTAAATTTCATCCTGGTTGTCTACCAGGATCAGTGACTGGCTTCCAAGGCCACACAACATCATTTCTACCTGGTTACATTTCCAGTGGGAGAGTAACCTTGAACACCTGCCCAGTTTGAGCTTTTTGATAATGTGAAATTTGTAACACTATAAATATTTGTAATCTTTGAAAGAACAGGGGAAAAGGGGTAATTTATTCAGGCATGTTTTTCTGATTCATGCCCACTTCCTCCCAACTCTATTACAGCTGGCTTCATTTGCTTCTTAAAGTTGAATCACAGAAAAACTCCAGTTAGACAGTGGAACTGTGGGCCACATCTTGGTCTAGATATCCATTTTCACTTCTACAAAAATTGGGAGTTTTTTATGAATAAGAACTTAGGACTCAAACCTATCACCTAACAAAGCAAAAATTCCGGTTGGACCTTGAACCAAGACGTCCATATGTGCTTGAAGCATGTTACTGTTATTAGTTTCAACCAGAAAAAGCACAATGACTTGGAGGTTCCTACTCACCTGAGGAGCAACATTCACCTCCCTGCTCTTGGCAAGAGTGCCTGAAACAAAGCCTCACCCACACAAATGTCCTGGTCAGGCTGTTTCTGTGCTTTCTTGACAATGCAGAAATATTATGAATGTCTAGAAACAATTTGGAGAAAATTTGGTCACCTGAGATGGAGCAATCAAGTGCTGCTGAGGAAGGGCTGCATGTATTCTCCAGCAGGATTTTCAAAACTACATCCAACATAGGTCTTGGAGCACAGAAGTTCATGGATTTTCAAAATATTTCAAGGCCAGATATACTTCTGGAAATCTTGCCACACCTGTAAGTGAATGAGAGCAAAATAGAGGAGCTAATCAGAAGCTCTTCCTTCGTTCCCAGGGTAAAAGCTCTCCAAATGGAGCTAACAGCTCCCCACAAAGCTCACATCTTCCAGTGTGGGGCAAATTATCTCTTGTGTGAGGTAGAAAGACATTTGGGGGCATGGATAGTGGGGCAGGAGGAAAATGGAAGGTGTTACCTACTTCACATGGGAACAATGCTATAAAAATAGGTTTTGTCCTGCTTTTAAAAGTCTTTTATATCAAGTTTTATCATGTTCATGCCTTGACATCCCTATAAAGGTAAAGACCTCTAAGCCTGGCCATATTTCCTCTTTATATTGTGGGGTTTTTTAAGTTTAAAGCTCTAGTTATTTGCAGGAACTTGTTTGTATGTTGCTTGGTAAGCCTGGAGCGAATAATTTTCCTGGTTTTCAGATTTCAGTTTGGAGCTTGAGGCAGGGAGAGAATATTGAAATGCAGATATTAGATGGTACCCATTGCCCTGGGGAGACAGGGTTGCAAAATCTTCATTAAGGCCATGTGAGAGGCAGAAGACGAAAAAAGGATTCATTTCTTCATGCTATTCATAGACAGGAATATATTGTCTTGAATATTAGCTGTGGGTCTTGTCCCTCAAGACCTGAACACGCTGACAATGGAGAGTCTTGAACAGGTTCTCAGCCATTAGGGAGTTACACAATACATGAAGAAGGTGAGATGAGAATAGGGACTAGATCTGTCCCCTTTCTCTTATTTCTTCCTGTTTAAAATGCATCAATATTAAAAAAAAAAAAAAGAAAAAAAAAAGAAAAAACCCCAAGAATAGTGGCAGATTTTGTAACCCATCAAAGAAAAAGGAGAAATAAGAAATATAGAGCCTGCAGCTGACACTAACTTTTTCCTTTCTTTTGCACCTGAATCTGAGCTAATAGGAATAATAACTATATTTTCTGCCCACTGACCCAAAAGATGTGTGTTCTTGTGCTAATCCACTTCTACTGGTATTGACTGCTGGTCCCCACGCGTTTGCCTTGCAGAGTCAGAAGTAAATTACCCATCTGAATCAATGAAACTCATGCCTGTGGTTTACACAGATGTAGCTCTATCACCCATACACAAGTGATAAGTGCTTGCAAAGTACTTCCACACTTCATCTTTGGACCATGTTTAAGCTGCCCTTGGGAGAAACCCACTCATCAGCATATGGTCCCTTTCAGACCATTGCTCTGCTTTGTGGTACTGCTGGCTTAGAGAAATTAAAGTATCTTCAAAAACAACATTGCTTTTGCTCCTTGCTATGGAAAAAACCCAATTAGTTAATTGAGAGTCGTGCTGCTGATGTCTTGGTGACACTGAGGTTACTGCACTCCCTCAAAGCTCAAATTAAACTAAGAAAGCACAGCTACTTCACAGCCTGTGTTGTGCCTGGTACACCTTGATTTTTAGTTAGATTAGTTCATTATTTATAAGCTGCCAGATGCGGAGAGTTCACTGACTGCAGGATTTGTGTTGTGGGTGAAAGAAGCACTAAGTCACCTCTCGGGCAGCTGCCTCATGATTTGAGAGATCCTCCAGTACCATTAAACTCCACAGCAGAGGGATGTATGTACCGAGCGTGTGCCAGTAAGCTGTGGGACTGATTGGAGAATTCAACAGCAGTACTAGTATTACTTAAAGCCAAGTCAAGAACACCTCAGGCTGAAGGGGGCTCTGAGAGAAAATTCTTGAAGATGCTGGGTTTGTATGTTGGAAATCTCTGCTGAAGCACAGGCAGCCACATGGAGCAGCATCACCCAGAACATCCACAACCACAATAGAGCAGACACAGTGTAGGTGAAATATCTCAGTTCAGACTGCATCAGGAGCTGTTGTGAGGGTGAGAATGAAATAAGAGACTTTTTACATGTATTAGTCTTATTTAATACCACAGCAGCAACTGTTCGTCAAAATAGCCTATATGTGATTTTCAACAGAACTTCTGCTTCTAGGCATAAAAAAAGACTTCCTAGATCAGTTTTCACTATTGATTTAGAATCTGAGCTTCTGCAATGCTTTTTTAGTTAGAATTCAGATGGAGACGTTACTTTCAATAGCATCAAAATATACATATCCCAATCTGATTGCCTGAAAGTGGTTATGGATTTAGCTGGTTATACTCACTAAGTGATGCTCCTTTTTTCTAGAGGCCAACATCAAAAATTATTTAGAAAATAACAGAACTGTAGACAAAATAATGTGGATGGGACCTGTGGAGGTCACTGAGCCCAACTTCCTGCTCAAGGCAGGGTCTGCTAGAGCAGGTTGCTCAGAGCCTCATCAATTCAGATTTTAAATATCATGAAGGAAAGATCCTATAACCTCTTTGAGTCCTTATTCCTGTCTTTAACTACCCTTGGGGTTGTTTTTCCCTCCCTTTATCCACCAGATCATGCCTCTTGCACCCTTGGCCATGCACATTCACTGGGTGCCCATGGGACACACTGGGTTCACCTTGCTGCCCTCCCTCTCTAGCTGCAAGTGCAGTGATGTCCCTCCTGAGTGTTTTCCTCTAAAGGCTGAACTTATTTAGATATGTCTTTATTCTTTTTTATGGCATTCCAAACACAACTATAAAGAAATTTTGTTTATTTTAATTCACTGTAATATTTTCCCCATCTGTATTTGTAAATAGCCAAGATAGGGAGCTATACTTGTGCCATTTCCTTTCATACAAAACTTCTGTTGGCTCTGTGCAAACTGTTCACTTTCAATTAATTAATTCCTAATTTTGGCTTTGCTCCCATTTTGGTTCCTTCCAGTCCTGAGTAACCCCCAGCAGTGTGACCTTGCCATTCCTAAAGGTAGAAGAACATTAAACCGAAGTTTATCTCGAGGAGCTGAATAAGAGGCAGGTGGTGAGAGCTGTGTTCAGCTGAAAGGATGCTGAAAGAAGAGGTCTTAGTCTCGTGGCACAGTGGCTGTGACAGCACACAGCTATGCACCAGTTCATGGTGCAAACAAATCCTTAGGGCTGGGCTGGGGTTTCCAGGCCTTCTCTCTGTTCTGCAGTGCTGTGGCTGTTGGTGCCTCCTTTAAACCAGCTTAAGTACCTCCTTGTGACTTGTAGTGCCATATTTGCATTGCAGCACAGATGTACCCAGTGTAACATCACATATAACTCTGCAAAGACAACATCTGGTCCCATTAAATGCAGTAGAAATACTGTTGTTGGTTCCAGTAGGCCTGGTAGCTTATTTATTTATTTTGCATTGTTTTCTAGAGAAAATAAAAGTCACTCATATGATTGAGTGACCTGTCTGAACCAGGGAGAGGTCTGACCCATAGGTTTGGTTGCTGAGCAATGACATGGCTGTTTGAGTGACTTTCCCAGATTTTATGCTTTCTTCCAGGTCACTATCTATTATTTTCAGAATAGAAAATTCAAAGATCTGAAATCACCTAATAGGTTGAGGGAGACAATGCCTTATAAAAATGTCATTGCTATTGACTTTGTGGAAGATTTGCTTACAGTGAATTGGCAGGGAAATGATTTAATACTAAACATTGACAACTGTAATATCCAAGTGTAATTCTGAACAATAAGAGACAAAAGAAAAAATGCATTTCCTTTTATTGCAGCAGAGGCTGTTGCTAAAGGGACAAGAGAGACTCAGTGCAGTAACTGCTAAGTTATATGTTTGTGTTGGAAGAGTCACAGTAGAATTTTGGCCAAACATGAAAAAGATATAAGGAAAAAAATAATTCCATAAGCAGCTGAAACAAATCTAAAACTAATTTTTTACCCCTTAAAACATTTTATCAACAACTGCTATAAATGAGTTGCCATATATAAGGCAAAACAACTAAAAATCACTTATCTACACAGGGTCCCAAGACAGATTTGTTGAAGCCATTTAACACCTTACTTTCTCATTGGTGTGTGCTTGAGCCTTAAGCATGAGGAATTTTGACTGCTGGCTCAAACTATGGTCCCAAAAATTCTCTGTCATGTTTGATTATTTCCCCACTTTCTCTCTTCTCCCTTGCATTTTGTCCCAGCCAGAGATTTACAACCCGTTGTTTCAGTTCAGCTCGAGATTGTTCTTCAGAGCAGCCAAATAGCTGTCCATAAGAAAGTAAAAATCTTAGTACGATTCCAGCCAGAGACTCTTTATCTTTAAAATACGGCATTCTGAAGCCCAGTGTCCTCTGGTTTTATTAGCTCTTCTAGAGGGGTGCTTAGCTGGCAAGTGCAGCATCTGCCACCAGCTCCTCGCAGCTTTAACAGCCTCAGTGCAAACTTCCCAGCCGGGGCACAAATTTTACAGGGCACAGTGGGTGGTGGTGGAGGTGGCTTTTGCTGTTCCCAGCATTCCAGTTCCTCCAGGATCCAGGCACTGCAGCAGTGCACAGGATGCAACCCTTTCCTGGGCCAAGGGGAGGTTTGTACATCGGTCTCTGCAGAGAACAGTGGACCCTGCCTGTCTCTGGGAAACCATCCTTTTTCGAGGTAAACCATCCTTTTTCAAGGTAAGCCATCTTTTTCACCCCCCTTCATGGGAAGAGGAGGGGCTGCTGTTGTGGTTCAGAGCCAATTCTTCACCTGAACACAGCAGGTATAAACCCTGCACAGGAGCCTGTCATGCAGAGGGGATTCTGCATGGCCAGTGACACTAATTTAGCATGAGGGGAATATTTCAGCCTAAGTGGTCTCTACTGTGTATAAAACACTCAGTACCAGTGACATTTGCTTCTTCTCTTAGTAGTAAAATATATTTATTTGTGAAGTGGATCTTAATCTATCTCAGAACAGTGTTTTTTGTCTTTCACAGTAGCATTTATAATGATTGAAAGTATAGGCTGGAGAGGACATCTTTCCGTAGCAATGAACAAAAATAAGAATAACTTTTCAGTATTACCATATATCAATAGCCAATTATTTTTGTAAGGATGGGTTCTGGGTGGCTGGTAATGGACTGACAATGAGATAAGTCTTCCAGGAGAGAAACCATTGTTGTAAAGATGGAGTGGCTGGCCTTTTAATTTTAAGGCATTACCAAAATCACACCTTTCACCTTTAAAAATTGTAAATGATCACAGACTTGTTCTAAATAATTTAACTGCTGTTTTAACAGAGCCTGGCTCATGCTTTGCAGGGGTTTGTCTTTCTTAGCACTGATGGTACTGCTTAATTTCTTAATTTTTCTTGAAGAATGACATCCTCCTTGCTTGTAGTCTCCCTCCCAGCTGCTTGCTGGCCATCTGTCTGCAAAGGCAATTTTGGGAATCTGCAGACAATTCAGTCTTGCTCATATGCATTTCTAGAACCTGATACATAGTGCAGATATGCACAGGCGCAAAGTAAAACCTATTAAATGAGATCAAATGTAAAGATGCTTTAGAAAGCTTTTTCCAGTGTTTCAGATAAAGCAGGCTCACATTTCTTGCTGGTTTTTTCTTCTGCTTATTCTTTCATCTTCACCTGTTTCATCCATCTACCTCTTTCTCTCTGACACAGGGACTTTTGATGACATGGATTAGGAGTCCTGTGTCTGTCTCCACTAGAGCGCCTCGCTTTAAACTTCCTCTTGAAAACAAGCTTGAAAGAAAGATCACCAAATGCTCTAGAATATGCACCAAGATTGCCTGTGACTTGACTGTATTTGCAAATAGACAATGAGCTTGGGAAAAATCTAAACACCTTATTTGTTATCCATGCTCCTGGATCAAAGTTCTTTCTTGTTTTCAGATGAACGCTGCCCGCTGCTTTTGATGGTGTCTGGGAGAAGAGACCAACAAAATATTCAGAGATGAGGAAAAAAATGAGGAAAATTGGTGCCATTCCCAAAGCCACAAGTTGGGTCAACAGCCATGGGACCTGTTCCCACTGGTCCCTCCATTAGCCCTACCTTTGGCCATGTGCCTGTGGTTCTGAGGGCAATGGAGAAGGAGGGAGCTGCTCAAGATTGCCACATGAATTTGAATTCAGATCTGTGGGGCTATTTATTTGAACACTCCACATGTTCCCTACACAGCAACAAGCCAGCTGCTCTGACAACTCCCAAGAAATAAGAAATGTGCCTTGAGTTCCTGTGACATTTTATATTCCAAACTTTGCCCAGTGGCTGATGGTTCCTTCCTCAAAGTGACATATTGATTGTGGGTACACGTAGGGTGAGTATGATTGTGTTCAGTATTTTGAGCTCATCATCTGTTATCCCATTCCCATTGTCATCCGAGGCCCAGACACTATCAAATTGGAAGCAGTAGCGTAGAAAATTACAAACAAATCAAAAAAGACTACAGCTCTGAAATGAATCAAACCACTGTTTCTACCCTTTGTAATTCCTTTGGAATAAAACTTCTTTTACAATGTGTTTTTTTGTATTTTGGACTTCCAGCTATGAAGGGAGGGATGAAGCACTGCAACCCAGCACCCACCAAACAGAGCAAACACTTACTAAAACACGACAAAGAGGATGGGTCACCAAGGCCAGCACCTTACCTAGATCTGTGCCTCAGCCCATTTTGACCACCCAAAGAACATTCCACTGGTGCAGAGGCTTGTCTATAGGTATTCCAGCTTGTAATGAGGTGGGAGAGCAGCACCCAGAGAATCCTCTTGCACGTTTGAAGGTCTTGACTTTGGTCCTCTTGATTTGCTGCATCTTAAATGGGGTGATGTGATGAGAAAAGTTCAAGTCCAGGCTCCACGTCAGCTTCTCAGAGCAGCCCCTCATTGTGTGCTTGCTGTACCCCAAGAGCAGGCTCTGAATGTGTGTGTGTTTATATGAAGATGACCACATTAAATTTAAGCAGAAGTAAATGGTAATTTAACTGGCACAGATACACAGGGCTGACATAGTCTCTAAAGATTTGAGGCTGCTATTAAATTTGTTCTCCCTATTAATTTGTGAGCAAAAGGATAATGAAAAACCGGCAACTTTAAAGTTGACATAAAAAGTAAGAGATATACAGTTGGCAGGAATAATTTTATGCACTGTCAAAGTGAAAAGGCTTTGCTAAATGTATGTAGGCAAAGATACACACTGTCATCTTAATGAGTAATTAAAAGATTGACTTCTAATAATTGAATCATGACTCTTGTCACATTTCTATTTTTTTAATACCTCTAGTTTTGATTGAATCTTGTTTTGAGTTCCGATCTTAATCAGGTCTGATTTAGGCCCTTGGTTCAAATAACTCAAAGTGATGAGCATGAATCTTTTTGTCCTGTTACCTCCTCAGCTTCTTGTTTCCAGTGAATTCAATGTTCTTTTGAAATCTCATGATTAGTTACTGCATTTAGCTAGCAAGACTGGACAAGTGAGGTAGGTGGGGGATTTGCTGATGTTAAAGGTTTAAATTTTTGAAGAGGAAGCTTTCTCTTCTTCTGAACATCACTTGCTAGATTTTGGAAGTACTTCAAATGGCTGACATGGTTACCAGTTAGTTCCTTGGCTGGTGGAGCTCAGGGAGTCTTGCTTATGTGCATTGCTCTGTTATGCTGGTTTTTCTGTAAATTAAAAAAGAAAAGCTCTGTGGGAGAAGATAATCTGGTTTTTAAATCTCTTTTCCTTAAACCAACTGTCATGGTCACCCTGGAATGTGATCGTATCTTCAGTGACACAGAGCTGTGCCTCGCCAACCCGTTTCAAATTTCTCATCAAATTCCTGAAGTCCCATCAGTCAAAGCTAGCAAGAGGTTGCACATTTCCAGCTCCTCTCAGTGAAGTACACAAGGCTGGGACTGGCAAAGTCTCTCCTTCACTGTCCTCAAATTTGCCCACATCATATTAACCTATTGTCTCTGGCAGCTTCAATTACCCTAAACTTTCAGAGTTTTCTGGTTCTAATATATATTTTTTAAACAGAAGGAATGGGGTGATGCTTAAGTCTCATTACAGTGAACAGGTTATCCTGTGTTTCTATGAGAAAAAAGTTAATTTCTCCCCTTTCTCTGTCTAAGAATGTTTAGGTGGTCAAGTCTGTCTTTAAAACCATCAATTTTTTTCTTCTTTTTAATTACAATCTTTTTTTTTTTTTGGGCCTCTTCAATTCCCAGTTCAAAAGAAAACAACCATTATTTTGCTTCAAACTCATCCAGCCCTGAAGATGAGGAATTTATGACTTTTCATTGCCAGCCTGCTCAGTTTATTTCTCCAGTTCTCTAAGAAAGCTGTTTGCTTTGCTCACCTTCACAAAGGTGGGTGAACCAGAGTGGGGAGACAGCGGACTCCTTCCCTGAAAAGCTCCCACAGAATCCATTCAAAAACACCTCTTGGGATGCAGACACACCTCCACAAGGCTTTTAAAGGTCTCAGGACAGACTGAAAGTGTTTGAAGAAGTGGGGGACGGAGCTGGCTGGAGTTGAGGGTGTGAGGAGAGATGCCTCCGTCTGCTTTTTATAAACAAGATTTTCAGAAGGTTGGAAACATCAAAAGATTTTGAACCAGAATACCAGAGAAATGCACAGGACCCAAATGTGTGAGAGAAGGCCCTAAAAATGCCTGTTGGTACCTACTTCTGTCAATGGTGGGAAAGGGAAATCTGGCTTGGGAACATGGGCACCCTGAGCACCTGAGAGCTGATGGAAGAGCAGACTTCACATGGGCCAAGTTGTCCAACACTTACACTGTTCAGGGTAAATATATTCCTTATTTAGCTGCTGAGATGCTCAGGGTGATTATTTAGAGGTTCAGGAACAGGTGGGAAAGCAGCAGGACCAGCACTGCTGGTGCAGGAGGTGGGTGAGCCCCAGGAGCTCCACAGAGGGACCCCACAGCCTCTCACTGGGGGTACACAGCTGATGGCATGGGGAGCTCATGGCAGGCTCATGGCACTGCCCACACCACACTCTCCCACCTGCCTTGGCTGCCAGGGTCCTGAAGAAACACAGCAGCTCCAGCCTGTGCATTGAAAACTGCATCAGATGATGTAAAATGAGCAAAATGTTCCTGCTGCTACAAAAGTGAGGTGGCAAATATCACCCAGGCAAGCTGTTGGTGGGGAAGAAACTCTGTATCCTCCAGCATGTGTGGATATAAATAAACACGGGCTGTGCAGATACTTCAGATGTCTACTAATGCATCTTGTATTTATGTCCGACTTGAAGAGATACAGAGAGATTAGTAAATACTTCAAATTGACAGCACAGACATATTTTCATAGAATAAATGATGCTGGTAACTGGAGAGACTTTTCTTCCTTCCCTTCAGGAAGTGGGGAAGAGTTGTCTCCACCGATATTATTTCCAATTTTTTTTTCTCTCAGGAAAGAGAAAAAGATCTCACTGGAGATATCATATTTGTCACTGATTAGATTTCAGTGTTATTTTTTTAAAACCTCAGATCTCTTAAACCTATAGGATACCTATGCAATACACACCCATTTCTTCCAGGACACTCTGCAAAGACCTCTGTTAAGTTGCCTGGGCATAATTCACAGTGGATACTCCTTTTTAAAAATTACATTTGTGATCTCTTTTTAAAATCCAAACCTTAAATTGGCAATTTCAGATCTTCCTAAAGAAGGAAACCACGAAATACCAAATCCCTACAAGCCTTTGTGCATGGTTTGGGTAGAACAAGCTCCATTTGTTTGCAAACACTGGAAATATTTCAGTGGTGTTGGATTTAACAGGCTGGAAACAAAGGTTCTGGAAAACCATCCAGTCTGATCACTTGGTATTTCCTGCAAAGAAAATAGAAAATAAAAAGTAAAATCCCCAAAATTTAGTCATGAAAGAACCTCTTCTGCAACTTCATGCCTAATTTTTGTGGAAGGGTTTTTTACAAAGCACATTTTCTCCAGTTTCCCAGAGTAGCCTGTGTCTCTTTAAACATCAGAACCAAGGGGTCCTGTTCTTTTCATGCTGAAGCCAATAGCAAATCCAATTCAATCCTTCAGGGTCCAGCTGTAAGATTATTTATAGGAAGAAACAAAAAATTTTACACCTTTTATCACATCTTTTAGACTGCTCCTCTCCTGTTGCTAATTCTGGGTGCTTCATCGCCTTTGCCTAAACCTCCTTGCAGCCTTTGGAACAAATACCCCACGTACTCTCGTTCTCTGGTCCTGCCATGCCTCCTGCTTGTGCAAACATCCTTGTTAAAAACTAGATAAGAAATTATTATATTGATTTGTTTGTTTTTTGAAACGAGAGGAAGAGGAAGAGGAAGGTGAATGAATTTGAATGTTTGCCTCTATTTATAAACATGGTTATGTGCGCACAGAAGGCACACCTCCAGAACAGCCCAATGCCGTGCAGTGCTTGCTGTGGCAGGTCACGGCGTCCCACCGCAGACAATCCGGTGTCCCACGATGTCACCCCCGTTTGACGGCCACATGCCGAGGGGCCAGTGGTCCCGTCTCGCCCAGCTCCGGGCAGCCCCGGACACGCATTGCCCCGCAGCAGCTCTCCCGAGCGCGTGGGCTCAGAACGAGGGGCTCAGCAGCCGCACCCCGAGATACCACCGGTCCCAGGAGGATCCCCCCGTGCTCCTGACCCCCCGACGGCCCCCTGCTTCTGGCACCGCGCGGGGATGCTCCAACACGGGGATGCTCCGGCACGGGGATGCTCCGGCACGGTCCCCGCCCCGCAGTGCCCCGAGGGGGCGTCCCCGCTGCCCCCCCACC
>VZTH01004631.1:68972-144711 GCA_013397815.1 Aleadryas rufinucha
CGGCTTGGCCGCTGGGTGGTGCCGCGGGCCGGGCCGCGCAGCGCCCGTCGGGGCCCGCGCAGGGCCGGGGCTGAGCCCCCCGAGCCCTCCGGGAGCCGGCCTGGGGCTGGTGGTGGCGTCCTCAGCTGGCTTCTGCAGTCCTCCGAAACGCTGGGAATTCTCGGCTTCCCGGCGGTGCTGGCCGTTCGCTGCCCAGCGGAGGGTCACGGAAGGGCTGGAATGGGACTTCTCCTCCAGTGTCACCTCGGAGCAAAGCTGTGTTTGAAACGTGTCGTAGGGGCAGCCTTGAAAACGGAGGCAAAATCTCTGCGAGGTTCAGGAGCTTCTTGGTAGTCCTACATTCCTGTTGGATTGATGCTCCCCAGAATTCTTCTGGAGCACTGAAGTGTCTTGGAGAATTGCATAATCAAATGAAATATTTTACATGAAATGAAAAGTCTAGTTTGTACTTACACATCAAAGCTGATTCTAATGAGCTCTTAATGCACCCAAACTTTCAGTATTTAACTGCAGACAGCTGACTGAAATAATTATTTGGTTTCTTTATGTCTTGCCAAAAGAATGGCTCTTCTACTTAATTTTGTAGCTTATTTTTGTAGCACTTAACAAGAAATTATGGATGTCAAAAATATTTTGCTAGGAATAGAAATGCTGTTTAGATAAGGCCAGAGCAATTGGGAAGGTTGATGGCAGGAACTAAGGACAAGATCCTATCTGATTTTAATAGAGCCAGTTTGAATAGAGGTAACAGTTATGTCCAAATGCTTTCTTTTTGCTATAGCTACAGTCAGAACTTCAGCTAATTAATTTCAGCCTCTTTCTGATGTGAAGCTTATTGGAAATTATTGAAAGCTATTGCAAACCAGTAATTTCTCAAATAAGCTGCAATTTAAGTAGCCCTGAAAACAAAACCAATAACTGCTTTTGGCAAATTCTTTAGTCTCATTGCAGTCACCATAATCGAATTCTTAAAGCTTTTGTGTTGCGGAGGAAAAAGTTGTGGGCTCACTGCAAGGTCTGGTTGTTGCATGTCACAGAAATGCTTTAAACAGTTTGTGCTGTTCTCCACTCAAATGGCCAAGATGCTTAGTCCCTGTCCTTTTTCAAGGTGACCCTTTTTGCTTGACTAGCTCCAAAACCTGTACCCTAAAACCTGTGCTTGTCTTTGGTTTGCATCTGCTTGCTGTTCTTCCTCTTCCACTGGAGACACTGCACCCATCTGCTTTAAATTTGAGGCTCTCTATGTGCTGGTGCCTGCCCAGACCCATCTGGTCTCGGGATGGGTGTTTTGCTGTTGCCATCGTGTTTGAGCTGTTTCAGAAAACAGTGCATAGTCTGGTGCTGCTATACTTGTGGAGTGTTTCTTGCTAGAGCAGTGCCAGCTGCAGGGAAAGCAGAAAGGCTGCTCTAGCTCAGAGGAGGAAACCACAACCTTCAGGTAAACTTTTTGGCTTTGCATAGTATATTCTTTATCACAAGGGCCAGTATTTATTCTTTCTTTTGGGTACAACTGCTTGTTTTATGCAGACCTTTCCTATGCAAGGTTTGATTTATCTGAGCAGTGATGTCCATACAAGCTCTAATCCAGCAAATCAGTCCCTCCCTCAAGCGAGGAAAGGAAATGGATGGTAAAACTTGTCTGAACTTACAGCGGTGGTCTGGATCCATTCAATCAATTTGAGTTTTTCTGTTGGCTTCAGGGAACTTTCAACCTGCAGTCTGGTAGCTGTATTGTGTGGTGTAGCTGCAGACTGGGTTCTGCAAGGAGCCTTCCCTTTAGCTCAGGATAAGGCAGTGCTGAGCTGTGGTTTAGGATGCCAAATGACATGAAAATGCTGTGTGACTCCAGAGTAAGCTCTCACTTGATATTTATGGTACATATTTGTTGCTAGGGTGAGGCTATTAAGATATATAATGTATATTAATGTGTCCTCCTCTTACTGTGACTGAGAGCAATTAGTGTACTCTCAGCATGCAATAAAAATAAGTAATTTCTAAACTGTCTGAAGATGTTCTAGAAATTCTATTTATAAAGCAACCAGAGTTTCTATCAGGTAGAGTTTGCCCTTTCAGTTTCATCAGTGTTACAGATGCTAATCCAAACACCTTCATGCTTTTAGTCAGTTGTTTACTAAATATACACTAAACTAGTGAGTTCCCTGTTTTGCTCCAGGATTGTAATTTCAGGCAGGATATGAGTCAGAGGTCTCTAGAACTGCGATGTTATTTGCTGTGATGGCATCAACTGAGCATACAAAATACCTCTATTAAAGAAAAAAAAACAAACAAACCAACAACCCTGTGAGAAACAATGTTGCTGTGCAAGAGCAATTCATAAAGTAACAACATACTTGTCACTTATTGATATAGTGACTTTGGTTTAGTAAATAGTTATTTGTAGCCCCAGTAACATTACTTCTGAGATTCATAATTGGAATTTAGAAAGCCTAATAAATTTTGATTTCATCTTGAATGCTTTCCATTCAGTGTGTTTACATTAGTGCTGAGAAAAGGCGTTGCCTGAGCTCTCTGGGTGCTGTATGCTGCGCTCAACCTAGTGATAAGGTGTCTTTGGGCAAACAAAATACCTGAGATTGTCACTGCTGGTGTAAATGGTCATGGCTCCAAAGTTAGGAGTGATGCACCAAGGCTTGGATATACCCTGTAGCAAATGCATGGCATGAAAACACTATAAAATGAGTATTGTCAAGACAAGGTATGTCATGGTGAGTTGATTCAGCCTGGCTGAATTTTGCCATTAGCAGGTAACCCTCCTTGTTGATGTGTATGGCTCAAGCCAGGCAGCAGCCTGTCCCTCATCCTATAGAAATGCCATCACTTCATTAAGGGTCATTATGCTTCATTAATGAATCTGTTTTAGCCTTCTTCAGCCATCTCAGAAATGGTTCCAGGCCTGAGTATTCCTTTGGTATTTTAATTCTAGAAAGTAATGACACAATCTTGTGTTATTGTAAGTTCAGAGAGAGGACAGCTCCTGGCTTAGCTTCGAGGACACCAGCACAGGGCTGTGATGTGTGCCCTTTGGCACTCCTGCCAAAGAACAGGAGTTCCTTTGGACACCACTTGAGTAACTGCATTGGTGTTCTTTCCAAATTCATTAACAAACTACACAAGACAAGAACCACTGCTCAAAGTGGATACAGATGTAGTGGAAATCCCTCCAGTTCCCCACAGATGATGTGGGGCTATGGTAGGCTGTTGCCAGGGAGATGGTGCTGCTCTTGAGTGGGGGTGAGTGTGGGAGGGATTGGAAATGTCTCTTTTTGGGACAGAGGAATATGAGTGCAGAAATCACAGCCCCAGGTAGGACTCATCTCTGTCATGGTTGGAGAAACATGTCAGCCCTCTTCAGTACAGGATTTGTTTCATGTCTTTCAAGTTTGGGTATGTTTGGTGACCATCTGGGCAGATGTCCTCATCTGGAGGACGAATGACTGTCCCTGTGTGCTGGGTGTCAGCCGTCAGCCCTGGCTGCCCCTGCACACCTCATCGTAGCCAAGGCGGGTGGCTGTGGCTGTATCTGCGCAAGGCAACGTCACCCTCTGGGTCCGAGGGGAATAATGATATTTTCTGTCTTATTGCTGGGAGCCTCCAGTGGTCAGAGAAGCAAAGAAGGGTGTCTGTCATTCTCCTGAAGATCTGCTGAGGGTACAGGTGTGAGTCCCTGACTATGAGTCACCCTGTGCTGCTGGGGCTCTGGAGAAGGGGTAAAATTCACCCTTTGGCTTCTGCAGTACCACAAGACCGTGTTTTGATGTGGTTTGCTTTTGGCCACAGTGGTTACAGAAATCCCAGGACTCTGGTTCTGCAGGTGCTGTGTGGCAACAGGCTGGGAACAACATGTCCTAAGGAAGATAGTTTTGGGGTAAAATTACTACAATATGGGAACTCCTTGCCAATACACTGGAGAGTGTAGAGCTCCATAGGCATTGACTGAGTGTGGATGGACACTGTCAGCTGAAGCCTCTGTGTTACTTAACCTGAGCTGGGTTTTGTTGTAAGATGAATGTTCTATAACTGTTCTTTTTTTTTTCCAACAGACTTGAAATGATGACATCAAGGAGCTTTTGGTGTTCCCTTGTATTGCTGGGGGTTTTTCCACTGGTCACCAGGGGATGGATGGACATGGACCGGAGCAGAAGGCTGTATTCGGATGCAGGGAGGTTGCATCAAGAGGTATTGTACACCAGCTGCTGCTGCAGCTACAGCTCTTGGGTTTCTGTTCTTGGGCTGTGTTCAGGCTCTCCATACTGCAAACAGAAAGCAAGTGTGGGCTTATCCATGTATATTTGTATTAAACACCTGCTGAGGAGGTCAGTGAAAGACAGTGAAGCAGAAACTCTTACTGACTCTGTATATACTGACATCATCTAGAAGTGAAATTGGGCATCTGGCTGTTGTGGAGATGCTGTCTTTGCCTCAAAGACTTTACAGTGTGCTGTGTCCTGGGGCTGCTCACACCGGTGAAGCTGAATTTAACGAGCAAACTGTCCTGGCTCTTCACTTGGGTCAGTGGACCTTTAGGTGAAACCTAAAAAACGCTTTTGAAGGAAAACTGAGCCATAGGTGGTTCTGAGAGAATCAGCAAAATTACTGTCTAAAGTGTTTCCCTCCAGACTTGCTGATGTGAAACCTCTGAAGCACCGAGTAATAGAAAAGGGAGCAGGGAACAGTGACTAGTGAGGGGTTATCTCCTTCCACCCCAGTGCCCATCTCAGTGGGGCACTGGGACTGGGGCAGGGCAGCAGTGCCTCCTCAGTGCTCAGTCCTGGGCTCTGGGAGTGGAGAAGCAGCTGAGCCTGTTTCCAGTGCTGAGGGTGACAGCACAGGGGTATGGCTGGAGCAGTCCCTGTCCCAGCAGTGTCAGAGCAGGCTGTCCCAGCAGGATGCTGGATTTCTGAACCAGAGCTCAGCACTGCTTGTGGCACAGATGTAGACTGAGATTTTCACAAGTCTGAGACATGTGAAGAAAGTCACAAAAACCTAGAACTGTGACTTTGAGCTGTAAGTGATGAATGAATGCTGAAACAATTTTAGTTATTTAATTAGCTTCTTATTGTTGTATGTTGGCTAAATGGTTGTTCAAATGTCTGAAAGTGAGAGATGGTGCAGGAGGACAGGGAAAGGACACTTGGCTATTTTTTTAGCTGCCATTGCCTTGAACACTTATGTGCTGGCAGACACATCAGTCAGTGCCAGTCTAATGATAAGCCCTTGATGGATTCATGTTGCAATTGGATCTATTTAAGCCTTGGGATTTGGTTCTAGTTGGAGAATCCCATTTCTCCCAGTCACATCCCATCTACAAATACTCAGTTATCTGCATTATAGTTTAAGCCAATTAAAAAGGTGTTTTTTGCTGCTTAGCAGGGCTCAAAAGTCATTTCGATGGTATTGGATGTTCTGCAGTTCTGAGGTCTGTTTCAGGTGTATTTTGTCCTTGAGGTATCCAGTGTCTGTTCTGTAAAAGAGAAGAGAAACAGTTCTCTTCCACACCTCCACTATTATTTTGCTGCTGTGTAGGCTCAGATAGTACACTGGCACTCTGTTAAACTTATTCTTGCAGAATCGCCGATCAGTTTTACTTTTTTATTAAAAATTATTAAATATTTTGCATTCTTGTGCAGTTTAAAAAAATCTCATTCTTCACTAATGCACATTAGTTTTGATTTTTTTAAAGAAAGTTGCTCTGAGGAATTAAGTTCATTACTCAATTTACTTTAATGTAAATCATAGAACTATTATGTTACTTGAAAGACATTAATTCATTTGATCTTTCTCTAAAGACCATAATGTTATTGTACCAATTACTTGATCTTGCTTGAGGTGGAAGGATCTCAGCTAAAAGCGTATTTGCTCAGGTTTGCACAGAATTTAACAAGTGTGAGTATCAAAATTATGAATGTACAAAGAATGCACTTAAAATAGACTCAAGAACTGAAAGTTGTAATTCAGATTTTTGAAAAAATATCTGTACAGAAAGCTTGTTTCCACAAGAAATTGTGTTTATACAGTGTGGCAGCAGACACCAAAATTAATCTGAAAGCCGTGAGCATAGCTTTCAGGTAGGTCAGTGAAACTGAGATAAGCACCTTTTGAGAGTGAACAGAAGTTACTTTCTCTTGCAGAAAATAATTTAGCCATAATTCCTTTTTAATAATAAGTCACCTGAAATCCTTTTTCTAGAGTTATTGGGCTTTGTTCAATTTGGAGCTCCTTATCCATGAGAAGTTTGTTAGGTTCCAAATGTTATGGTTTGATTAATATGTAGATCCATTAACATGCATTTAAAAAATATTGAATCACAACTAGAAATGCTCCTAGCAATTCACTAAAACTGCTTTAAAAATGAGCAAAGTGTTAATTTACAGGTCAAGTAATTTTGAAGTGTGCTGTGATGGAAAATTCCTGTGAACATCATCAAAGCAAATATGTAGGTGTGGGTCACTGACCTTGACTAATACTTGTTCTGATCTACATAGGAACAAGTTTACTGAATCAAAAACATTGCTTAATTTATGTTCAGATTGCTAAATCGATTTCTTCATGGTATGTGGTAGAATTATTGCAGTTGTGCTTTGAATTTATTAAAGAAAATAAGGCTGCAAGTCGTTCTGATCAGAAATCAGCCCTCTAACATAACAATGGTGTGTGTTTTTCATGATGCACAGCTTTTCACCCCTCAAGTTTATGGGGTGTTCCTGAGAAGAGGCTTGTTTTCTGGAATTTTAGTCCTGATTAAAATAGTTAATAAATATGTATATGCAGTATGAAATTCCAGTTTCAATGAAAGAGCTAAAATAGAACACCTAATTAAAAAAAAGACTGCATTAGTATTTGACTGGAAAGCTGCAACTTACCTGTATTAATTTTGGAGAATTTCTGTGTTCTGTGAAACTTCACATAGGCTGGTTCCAGGGGGTGCTGGAAAGCTCTTGAAGCTTCTGGGCACTGCATGTAGACTTGGGTGCAGCATCTCAGGGTTGAACCATTATGGGACTAAATCCTATTCAGTGGAACATATGCCAAAATACCAGGTATATAGAATTCACTGCTCTGGGGTGTTGTTTTTGGACACGTTTTTGCCTCTGCCTTCAGCAAGTCTGATTGCATGTTCAAGTTGGAAGTTCTAGAGGTGACTACAATTCATGGACAGCTCTGTGCTGGCTCAGAAGGGCTTTGGGTGGTCCATGATACACCAGGTGATGCGATCTGGGGTCCCCTCTTCCTTCTAGAAAGGAATTCTCAAAAAACATAGCTTTTAGTCATTGCCAGTGGTAATGAAGAGAGTTTCCAGTATGAGCAGAAAAGAGACAAACAGTCTGGATATGAAATAACCCTGGAGTTTGGGTTTGGAGGAGAACTTGGCCAGGAGGTTCTGATGGAAAGCCAGCGGTGCGAGTCCACTCAGTTTCTGCAAGGTAATCCACACTAGTAGCTCAGGCTGATTTTTTTTCAGCCTCCTGGGGTAATGTGCAAAGCATCTGATTAAATACTGAAATTTGACAGCCAGCTTCCTTTCTCCCATTCCCTGCTTTCTCTGTGAGAGGCTGATTTCCCGTGCGTACTGAAGCCAGGCTGGTTTTGCCATGGTTCTTGGGGCAGGCTTTGCATCTCCTTTTCTGAACCTAAAAATGAGCAGAGCAGTGCTGCAGGTCTTCATCAGCCCTTCCAGGAGCAGAGCTCCTCTAACTCAAGTCATCACGGAGCTGCATTTTGGAAATTTAAATTGTGTTATGTTTTTTGGGGCACTGCTGGTGGGTACCTTGAGTAATATTGTCCTAACTTGATAGTGTGAAAGTGGAGAATAATCCTGTGTTGTGTTACATGGAGTATTGTTTTGTGCTTCATTGTTAGGTATTTGGATGTCACCAAGCTCCTGAGCAGTGACAGTAAAGGCTGGCAGGCATTCTGTGGTCTGCTGCAGGCTACAGAACCATAACTGCTCTGTGGTTTTCAAGAAATACTTAATTGCTTTAATTTGGTTTTCATGCCGTGCTTTTTTTGCCACCCATCCTCCTACTTAAGAAGTCTCAGGAGACCGTGCACAGCCCCCCATGCTCCTGTGGGGAGAAGAGCTGTGTCCCTGGGGAAGCTCCTCTGCACAGAGCTCACAGGTGATGCTCCATGTGCTCATTTTTCAAGGCACCATAACTTTCCTCTTGCTGGCATTTGGCAGGTATTGGCTCTGTTGGCCATCTATTGTTTTTGTTCATTAATTATTACTTGAAGGAGAGTGTAGATTTCCATCCCTGGAAGTGTTCAAGGCCAGGTTGGATAGGGCTCTGTGCAACCTGGTCTGTGGAAGGTGTTCCTGCCTGTGGCAGGGGGTAGGAATTGGATGATCTTTAAGGTCCCTTTGAATTTAAACCATTCTGTGGTTCTATGTTTCTATGGCACCTGAACTGCTTAAAATCTCCAAGTATAAATGTACTGCAAACAGCTGGATCAGACCAGCCCTTCAGTGCCCTCCTGCCCAGAATAAAGCATTTCTCTGGAGTCCACTCACAGCCTCAACTGTGCTTGTCTAAGAGTATCAATTATGGCTGAAATTCCTAGTTATATTCAGATTCTTAAATGTTGCCTCACTTACTGCTGCATCTGAAGACCACAGCAGGTTATTCAGAGCAGCAAGTGACTCATCAGGATGATTTTGGGCTCCTTCCCCCAGCAAAGTCGTATTTCCTAATCTGACAGACTAGGAAATAATTTGTTTTGGAAGGTAAAAAATTGCAAAGGCTTTTGATACAAGCTTTTTGCTTCCAATTCAAATAGAGACACAATTTCAGAGGATGAGCTTGGAATAAAACAGGCACAGTGTATCAATTTTATATACAGTTGAAGATCTAATATCCTGGTACTTATTTTAATTGTTAATAGTAGTAGTATATTCTCTACCATGTGAGTGTTCTTTCTGCTTTTCAGTTTGGAGAAAGGAAGAAAACAATCAGATTTGAATTTAAATGTATACTGTGCTACAGCCTGCTCTTGTTTCAAGCATTAATGAAAGCACAGGGAGACAAGACTTAAGCTTATTTTTGTATCACTTTGGTATGTAGTGATAATTCACTCCTTGTTACCTGCATTTATGTGGTATCTCTAACAAGCAGTAATTGCTTTTTTGTAGAGCATCCTAAATCTTAACAGGTATATTATCTCTGTGGAGATGAGAAGCTTTTGCTCTGAGTGCTGGTAACCAGAGCATCTGCAGTTCAAGGTGCTGTGGAATGTTTTGATAATATTTATGTTATGCATGTTGAGCTCCTTCCTCTGCATCCCCAACCCTCCCTCCACTTTCTTCTGTGTGCTCAGAGAGCTTAATAAATGCTGTATCTTATGGGATGCTCTTGTGCTTGAAGTACTAGAAAATGTGAATGTTGGAACAACATTCACATTTTCTAGTACTTCATTTTACAAGGTACTGTATACTTTTACCATTTTACAAGGTACTGTATACTTGAATAACAGCAGAAAATTAGAAGAATTTTGGTTTACATAAATGGTTATGGCTCAATAGTGAGTGTCAGGGATTGTCAAGATGCATCTAAAGCACAATATGAAGATGAAACCCACTTGTTTGCAGTCCCTTACAGAACAAAGATCCTGCTTCCTTTATGATTTTTGAACTTCTGGTAGGATGCAGTGTGTGATACCTCGTGGTGGTCCTGCACTGCCCAGTTTGCTGGGGGCTCTCACCTTCCAGCCAGGAGAACAGGCCCCCTGCTGCTGCATGGGCGCAGTCTGTGGTGCACTTGGTGTTAATGGCCTTGAATTTTGGGTGCTTGGATGCTGGCCCTGGGGAGCAGAGGGATGTGGGCTCGTGGTGCCTGGCTCTGTGCTGAGCTGTGGCACAAACTGACTGCAGGGATCAAATTTCAGTAAAGTTTTTCTCATGTCACAGTTGAGCGACTGTGAAAAATCATACTGAGATGGGGAAATGCTGGTATGATTCTGAAGAAGAAAATAAGACCAGAGTAAGCCATGTTGCAAATATAGAAGGAATCAAGGCAATCTTAACTTGGCTATGATGTGGCAGAGGGTTAAACTTTCTGATATTCTGTTTAGAAGCCACTCAGCCTTAAAAGACTAAATATTGAGCAATTTTTTTTTCCTAATGTAGGATATTCTCGCTTTGAAACAAAGGCTGTAGCATTGGTTTTAAAAGGAAGACAGTTCTACTTGCAGTACTTTTGATCACCAAGCAGGGGAATTCTCAGTTTTTTAGATTAGCAAGGGTACATCCACAAATTTGGGATTTCTAAAAACAGCCATCCCACAAGCTTCCCCATGACAACGTGGAAATTTATGGAGCTATACCTGGGTTTCTCATCTGGAGTCCAGAAATAGTAGTGAGTAAATCAGAGATGCAGCAATTATCTCAATTAGCTGCCATATGGATGAGCAGATGATACTGTGTGATGTGAGACATCAGAGTTTCTCTCAGTGTTTATACCAGACAGGACAAATCTAAATTGCCAGTGTCTGTACTGATAATAAGGTTTCTCCAAACAGTGGCATGTGATCTATTTTTTTTTCTCATGACTGATCAAAAAAAAAAAAGGCAATGATCTCTGCCTGATTAACATGGTTTTTTAAAAAAAATATTCTGTATTCATGGCTGTAAAAAGGAAATCCTGGTTGACAAACTAAGCTGTGTATCAGTCATATATTGTGCTGATGCTCCAGTCCCCATGCGGAGTATCTCACCAGCCCAGTACTGGGTGTCATTTCATAGAATGGTTTGGGTTATAACTAATCTAATTCCCCCCCCCTGCCATGGTTGCCATTCCACCCCCTTCCACTAGACCAGGTTGCTCCAAGTCCTGTCCAAACTGGCCTTGAACACTTCAGGGATGGGACAGCCACAGCTTCTCTGGGCAACCTGTGCCAGGGCCTCACCACCCTCACAGGGAGGAATTTATTCCTAGTATTTAATCTAAATCTACCTTCTTTGCTTGACCCCTCATTGTAGATAAGGAGGAGAAGACTCTGAAGGGAGGAAAAAAATCCATGGCATGGCAGTCTATTAATAGGAACAGCCACTTCTTTATTAATTTGCTAAATGAGTTAGGACTCTATATTTAGAAATCGTACAGCAGTTAGGCTGATCCTGAGAGCAGGTCCCTGGAGACCTGGAGTGTGCAGAGGTAACATCTGATTTATTGCGAGACCCAGCATGAGCCCAGCTGCAGGGACTGGGTTTGATTTATTTGCTTGCACTGCCGTGTCTCCCACAAAGGGTCTGGTAAGGCCACCAATGCAGGGAACTTGTGGATCTGGAATGTTACCTGTTCTTCTGCATCTCTTAATCTGCTGCATTAATTGTATTTTTGCCACTGATTGTGGGGTGGTTTTTTTGTTGTTGTTGGTTTGTTGGTTTTTTTTTTAAAGTTTTGGGGTCTTTTGGCAAAGTCCCTGTATTAAATTGTGATCATAAAAAGGGGTGCCTTTTGACTAAATCTAAATCGGTATTAAAGGGCAAGAGACTGAAACTATTGCAAGGTTATCTGATGGGTTGTTGTGCTTGAGGGCAGTTGGTATCTGTTTGGTATCTGCTTTGGTGATCTATGCTCAGCATCATTCCATACTGAGATCAGAGGCCAGTAACAAACAGGGATGGGAAATGCACAGCCATGTACAAATATCTAAACACTGAATTTATCCCAGGAAGCGTTCAAGGCCAGGTTGGATGGGACTAGTGGAAAGTGTCCCTGCCTGTGGTACGAGGTTTGGAACAAGTTGGGCTTTATTGTTCCTCCCAACCCAAACCATTTCTGTGATTCTATACAAAACAACCTGAAAGTGGTTTTGCTGCTTGCATGCACTGCTAATGACCATTGGTAAACCTGTTTGTGGCACACTGGCTACCAAGCACTGTTTTATGTTGTGTGTTCCCTCTGTGTTGTTGTGTTTTAACTCTGCACAATGAAGTTCCCAATGCTCTGTGTTTGTTCTGAATGAAATCTGATTTATCACTAGTGCTCTGCTCATCCATGGGCCCATGATTCATCATTAATCAGGAGATATAACATAAACTACTTATTGTGCCTTGGCATTCCTTTTGTAAGAGCAGAGAAGGGCTTTGTGCAAACCAGTTGTTAAATCGCATCAGATTCACACAGGTGTTGGTACAACACCCTGCACCTCCAGGGGAGTGAAGTGTGACAGCAGGTAGTGAACTCTACTTGATTTTGATTTTCATCCCTCCTAATCCAGGTAGAATTATTTATCATACTTGATGAGACTGGGGTGCTTGGTCTTTCGGAGATGCAGTTTTTCTTCAGCTACATGTCTGGTGAAAGGCAGTCCTGAAGCAAACGTACTACATTGATTTCCACATAATGGTTAGGTACTTCAGATGCAGAACAGAAGGACCTTTCATTCTGTACTCAATTGACTAACATTAAAAAGTAGGAAATAGGTGCTAGAAATGAACCTTGACAAATAAAATTGTTGTATTGCACTAATGAAATGCTATTTAAAGTGGTACATGAAGAAGCTTTTTAGACGGAATGGAAAATCCAAAACAAATTTTTCCCTTCAAAGCAGATGATTTATGCTCTGATAAAATTAGATTTTTAGTTAAAGGAATTTGCAGTCATTAAATGGTGCCCATGAAATAAGTCTCATTTATAACCATCTGCTTTGTGGCTTCTGCAGAAAAGTATTCCTTAGGCAATGCATTCAAGAACTTTAGTGTCATTTTTATCAAAATAGTTTGGTTCTCTACTGGTAACACTATTAAAACCTTTGAAACCTCTGTGTGATTTTCTTTTTTTTAACTTGAGATCAGTATCATCTTCAAGAGAAGTCTACCTGGAGCTGATACCTTTTTGTGCTGTACTTTAAGCCCTGCTGTGGTTGCCAGGTATTTTTCCATTTTTTTGTGTACCCTCCTGAAATCTTGAGCATTCTCAGTGTCACTGGAGTTTTCTCCATGTAAGGGATGTTTTGGGGGACATACCAAGTGCTGCTGTTTTCCCAGGAATGAGAAGTGATGGCTTGCAGCCTGACCTCATATTCTCCCATTGCAGTTCTGACAAGCTTTTCCTCTGAACCCTGCATGTGTTTTTTGGGATAGTTTATATTCATCAGAACTTACAATTATAAGGGGAACAGAGTAAAAGAAGGGAAACTTTGAAGACCATCCTTTGTCTTTTCACGATGTCTATGCAGACATGAAAATAACAAAAGGGCATTTTATAAAAGTGAGCTGATACTTGGATGTTTTTTTAATAGAGTCTTAATAGTCTATTTCCTTTTGATCAATATAATAGTTGTGATTAGTTTTAGTGTTTCTAAGCTTTTGATCTGCAGAGAATTCAAACAGCTTGTTAGTGTGAGGGACTCTGGGGAACTTAAAAAGTATTCTTCCTTTTTGCATATGTTGCATGTACACAGACCTAATGATAACAGCTGTAGCTGAGTTTTTTATCCTGTGCCCCACCTCTCAAATTAATACTTTGAAAAGCTCAGAGAGGTCCCTGGAGTATAACTGGGTGCACAGCTTGGAGCTCTGCTGTTAAAGAGGATAAATGCTTTGAAGTCTGTACTAATCCTGAATGCCATTTTACATATTGCTCAAGATCACCGAGGTAGTATCCTACAGGGAATAATGACAGTATTTTTATAAGCAAATACCCATTTTGGCTTTATCCCCCTCTGCTGACTTGAAGGGTGCCAAGGAAACCATCTCAGCTATTCTGATCCTTCTCAAGTTTGGTGAAAGCTTTGTTTTGAGAACTGCAGCTTGTGGTCATGTGAAGGAAGGAGAAGCAGCATCTGCTGCCTGCACACGTGGTGACAAAGGACAGTATAAACTGTCACCATGTCTGGGCCAGGACGTGGGTGGTATGAGGTGGCCCCTGGGCTGGAGGAGACCTCAGCTGTGGCTCTGTCCTGCCCTGGGACTTCCCAGGAGGTTCTGGGATGGGGCAGGAGGCAGAAATGAGCATTTCTGTAGGCAGTAAATGGGTACCTACAGCACTGCAGCATGTGGTGCCCAGAGCCTGCTCTTCTCCAGGCTGAACAACCCCTCCTCTCTTGGCCTCTCTCCACAACAGAGGCACTCCAGATGGTCTTCACGATTCCACTATTTCTAATACTGGCTGCAAGAAGTAATCTGAACAATGGAAATTTGGACATATTTGTAATTAACCCATAAATATTGTTACTGTGTGGAATTAAATATCTATTCCTCTGAAGTCTCACCATTAGTATAAGCAGATAGTGTCTAGGAATGTAATACCTTTTGAGACAGCATCATTTTAATACAAGTTTCTATATTAGAGATGGTTGTGATGAGTTGCAAAAAAATATGGCAAATTATGTAGGTGTGCATGGATTGAAATGAGCCCTCAGCTTTAAGCATGAGTGTGCAGTGGCTTTGAAATTATTCAGATATTTGAAGAAGTCTCTGCTAAAAATATCTGTAATGGCTCCTTCCTCCTCAACCCCAAATCTTTGGTGTAGTAATAATGTTCCTAACTGCTCCCTTTTAACATCAATAGAGAAAAAAAAAAATCCATTTTCAAGGCAAATGTCATGTTTTACAATGTAATTTATCACACAGTGATGAATCATTTTAGGTGTTATATTTATCCATTAAATATCTGTGGACAATCTGAAATCTGAGCTTGTAATTACTCCTCAGTTATTGTATTGAGCTCCACAGATGCTTCCCTGGGTCAGTGACTAATGTTTTTAGGGGGGGTTGTTCATCCTGCCTTTGAACAATTCTTGTATTTAATAAAAAACACCACAAAAAATTCTCTTTTTCATTATAGGACTCCAGAAGGTTTGAAGTTACAAGAAGAAAAGGTAGGAAAACCAGTTTTCTTTCAGTGTGTGTGTTGGTGTTGAGTATTCTTGCAGTAACTTTTTAAAACAAGTATGAGTTCACACACTTGAAAGGTTGTGCTGCTGTGGGATTTCCAACAGTCTGTGCCTGGCGCTTGTCTGACAGTTCTTAGTGTTGCAAATTGTAGATTTTTTTTTTAAAATGAAAATCTGCTCTTTTGGCACAGAATTGCATGATGGTGTTGGGTGTGCATGTCAAGGTTTAGGTGCTGGCAGAGCATCTAAATGGCTTTAAGCTGAAGGAAGGTAATTTTGATTAGATATTAGGAAGAAATTCTTCCCTGTGAGGGCAGTGGGGCCCTGGCACAGGTTGCCCAGAGAAGCTGTGGCTGCCCCATCCCTGGGAGTGTCCAAGGCCAGGTTGGACAGGGCTTGAAGCAACCTGGGATTGTGGAAGGTGTCCCTGCCCATGGCAGGGAGTTGGAACTGGATGAACTGTAAGGTCCTTTCCAACTCAAACCATTCTGTGATGAGCTCTGACCCTGGAGTGTTTAGGGAGAAGAAGGTGCAGACAAGGCTTTCCTTGCATCAGCACACCACAGATCCACCCAAAGGTGCATTGGTGCCCCAAGCTCAGAGCCTGCTCCTGGGAGCTCTGCTGCCTCAGTAACTAATCGGCTGCTGCCACGAGTGGCTCTTTGATGGCTCCTGGCAGCTGGAGGAGAATCGGCCATCAAAGAGCTCATTCTGGTTATCATTAATTTTGATTTTGTTCAGCAGATGTTTTCCAGATCAGGCAGTTGCTTTCCTCATCTATCTTGGTAGAACGTGAAGCGGGTGGCTCTCTCCTGTTCAATGGATTAATGCATTCCCTGTTCCCTTCCAGCAGCTTCTTGAATTGCTTCAGGCATCTCGTATGTTGGGAAGAGGTTGTAACTACAAATCTTTTACTGCATAAGCAAAGAAGGTCAGGTCCAAGGGTAAATCATCATTTGGGCAAATAATCTCCTTTTTTTTATGGTTATGTTTTTGTGGGGTTTTTTTCTTCTGGGAGGCTGAGGCAGCAGAGAGGCTTTAATTAATTAAAAATACATCTATTGGTAAAGGTGAAATATATTTAGTTTAGATACCCAGTGCATGTGTGTGTTTGATCAAACTTCTGCCACTCTTCATGAAGGAATCCAGTTTTATTATACTTCCCTCAGTCCCAGACTGAGGAGGGCTTTTGGGTGGTTCAAGGCTGCTTTGAGATGCAGAAAAGCATCTTGGCATTGTGGATGTGGACACATTTCAGTCATGCTCTGGCTGTAGTTTGTGGTGCAGTTCATTATAGGCACGGAGACTGAATCCAGTCCTGTAGATGTACCTCTAGTCCTGTTTCAGATATGAGTTCTACTTCCAAAGTTTTCTTCCCAGTGAAAGTAACCAACACATATGAGAGCTTAAAGATAGCAATTTTTGAAATCAGGATTGAGTTTACAGATCACGTGGGTGCTTGGAGAATGTTACTTCAGAGCAGTAACTGGGTTTGGTGATCAGTGCCTCAAGACACCAAATTTCCAGACTAAGTGAGGCTGATTTCTCATTGCTTTCAGAGGATGGGTAAGACTTAACTTTCATTTGGAGGGGTAAAACCATAATTTTTTTTCAGAAGTGAATTCTATATAATGGACTTCTCTGTTAGAAGTTTCTTAGACCCATGGCTGGAGTGAAGGGGATGGCAGCTGAGGGAGTTTAGGTATATAGATAAATTTGCCTTGTGCCCAGCAAGGCAATAGTATGTGAATTATCGAGTCTGTCCGAAGAACTGCAAACTCCTCAGAAGTCAAGAAAATGCTAACAAACATGGTAAATACCTCTTGATCACAAAAGCCTGTGGATTTACAGAGCTACCTGGGGATTTTCAGCAATATTTAAGTATCTTCCCCTCTGGAGTTATTCCTTAATAGTGCCTATAAAACAATTCAACTAAAGGCTCCTTCAGAAACCTCTTCAGTATTAAAATGTGCACAGAGCAGATACCATTCAGTGCCAGGAAAAAATAACAGGAGGGTCAGAATGTTTATTATGCACACAAGAGGATTTTTTATAAATTTCGTTATATGGTATGAGGTGACCTTAAGATTCAGGCCTTTTTTCCCCTAAAAATGGTAATTTTTGCAGATAATGCTTCTTACCTGAGGAAATGAGATGATTGGAAGAGATTGGGGGTTGGGGGTTTATCCTTGTTCTGTTCCCTTGGTGGAAATTTTGGCTTTCTCTTGAAAAGCTGAAAAACTAAAAAATATCTTATAGAAACACCCACAAAGGTGAGAGCTCAGCAGATTAACTCTGTATCTGTTTTTATTATCCCAGGCTCGTGGATGATCTGAGGTGATTAAAAAAGGCTTTTGGTAAAAGGGAGGAGCAATCCAGGTTTACACTTTTCAGAATTTTTCTTTATTTTGGGACAAAAGGTTTGAATCCTTTAGATTTAAAGCAGAGACTTTTCTTTCAAAGGGAACAAAGCCTTGATTGTTGTTGAGCATGAAAACACTTTCTTCCTTTGTTACTTGTGGATGAGTGTGGTTGGACTGGGAGGCTTTTGGTTTCCAAAGTGTCAGGTTTACATATGCTGGAGAAATGTTGAACCTGCTCCAAAGCCCATTACAGTCAATGAATGGTTTTCCTTTGACGTCCCTGGCATGAGATCAGCAGTAATTACATGATCTTTTAATTGCTGTGGTATGGAGGAGAGATGCTTCCCTGACTGCAGCTGGCAGCCACCTCTCAGTGACGTTTGGAGACTGATTTTCTTCTCAATTGAAATGGGAATGGCTGCAGAACTGTTTTGTTCCTGGGATGCCTAACTTGTGTGCAAATATTACCCTTTTTGACTAAAAATAATTTTTTAATCAAAAAACTCCCCTCAATCTAGGATTTGATTAGAAGCTGCAGGAATATTTTCCTAAATTCACTTCAAATCTGGCTCTGAGTCAGTCAGACATATGACCCATTGTGGTATCCATCTGAATTATGCTCATGCAATGGAAACCAGAATATGGGGTAGGGTGCCAGGTTTTGTGTTGTGCTTTGAAAACAAACAAACTCCCAACCAGCCAAAAAACCTCAAAAAACAAACTCAAGAAACCCCAGATTGTGATAAATAGGCACAGGATTTGAATACCATCCCTCTATATTGCTCTGTTGAACTAAAATCAGGGGGCAAGTTTGAGTAGGCACACCTTTTTTCCACTAACTGAATACTTTCTCTTTTCCCATTTTTGTTATTTTTTCATAATTTTTCCTGCCCTTAGTGCACAGGAAAGGGGAACTGAGCCAAAAGGTGAAGAACCTGCACAGTCCTATCAGCTGTCCAGGGCAGTGTAATACTGCAGGAGAGCAGATGGGGAAGAGCAAAACAGGAGCAGGGAGCTGAGAAAAGCAGCAGTTTGTGCAGATCATGTGGACACAGCACATATTTAGTGAAAAGGATGAAGAGAGTAGTGCAAAGGATGAAGTGTCAGAATGGTTNTTGCAGATCATGTGGACACAGCACGTATTTAGTGAAAAGGATGAAGTGTCAGAATGGTTGGGGTTGGAAGGAACCTTAAAGCCCATTCCATTCCACCCCCTGTCATGGGCAGGGACACCTTCCACTATCCCAGCTTGCTCCAAGCCCCATCCAACCTGGCTTTGGGCACTGCCAGGGATGGGGCAGCCACAACTTCTCTGGATAACGAGTGCCACTGTCTCACCACTCTCACAGGGGAGAGTTTATATGTAAAATCTGAATAATCTGAGGAGAAGATTATTCTTCTTTTCCCGTGCAGGAAACTGAGGGGAGGAAGGGTGTGTGTTAGATTGGAAGAAACACGGGACTGAGCTTGTAGAGAGCACCTGTGAACATTAGGCTGGGCAGTGGCAGGGTTTAATTTTAAAGATTGGTGACTTTTCCCTGTGTAATGAGTGTACATGAATGCATAGTACTTACCTGTTGCTGTAAATTACACCATACAGCTTGTATATGTAGAAGCCCCATACATTTGTGTCTATCAAATTCCCCATGTCTGGCAGAACAGAGCCTCCAGTGGTTTCCCCAATTATTTTAATGGCAAGAACACAGCAACTAATTCTGCAGCTTCTGGAGCTGACAAATGTTCCCATTTCTGTTGGTACTGTGGGGCTGAAGGGTGCTGAGTACGAGAACAAATTGTCTGCTGAGTAGAACTGTGCCCAAGCATATGTATAGTCACATTAAGCAAAAAGAACCAGGTCTTCAGTAGATAGAAATAAGCAAAGCTCTGCTGAATTAATGGACCACCTTTGCTTTTTACTAGCTGAGATTCTCACCCAAGCACTTAAAACTTTTAATTTGTTTTTATGTTGTTCACAATCATCCGTTCAACAAATTAGTGTCAAAAGATGCTTTTGAAACCGTTCAGCCAAGAAATGTTCAAGCAAATTGCTTCTGCTCTGACCATATAATCTTATTAAATGAGTGCAACTCTAGATTTATTCAGACAGATGACATCACACTGCCATAAAGATACAAACTTTAAATATCTGGTTTGAATTAAAACTTCTTTGAATTGACACTTCTCTGAAGTTTCCACAAGCTCTGTGTTGTGGATATCCTGTTTGTATTTGTATATATTTATTACAGATACACAATCCTCATTGTTACACTGTGATTCCTAATCACAATGAGGAGCAACAGAATATAGCACACCCCGAGCTTTCCCAAGTTGCCAGAGTTTTACTGAAAAACCTTTGCATCAATTAGCAGTAGTAGAGGATCCAGCCAACAGCTTAAGAAATATTTCATTATTCTCCACTTGACATCAATTTTTATGTCCTACATGAAAAACTGACTCATGGTTATGAAACAATAATACCCTTCAAAAATTCTATTTGCTTTGTCCTTTCTTTTTGCCCACTTCAAATTTTTGCCTTTCCATGGAAGATGACAGGCACTCCAAAATTGGCAGAAATGATAAGTTGCTCTCCTCAAATCCTTCAGAAACACAAAGTGGTCAGCTGTAATTACTTTTGTAGTAAATCACCTATTAATTTCCCATTATGTTGGTTTTTTCCTATTACTGGAGTCCAAAAAATCTGTATTTTTTTCTTATGACTTGGCCAAAACCCACCAAAAATCAGTAGCTGTGCTTGTGTTGCTCTCTAGAGGCAATAGTACCCCCAGGATCTTGGTTGTCTGGCTATTCCAGTTACATCCAGATGATATGATACATAAATAAATATTTGTATGTATATGCTCTATATGGTGTTGGATGTTCAGAAACACACTGGCTGTATTTCAGGACATTCCTCCAAAGTTTGAAGGACAGCTTTTGCGTTAAAAATACCAGTTTTGTTAAATCACAAGTTGGAATATTTTCCAAGTTTATTACACTGGTTTTAACAATTGCTCAGTCTTTACTCTGAACAAAGTTTTTTGTCTCTGTCCATCTCAGATGCTTTATTTTCATAGAAAGTTTTATTATCTCTGGCTTTGCCATTCACTGACAACATATGCTTTGAAATCTGTTACCCAGGGAAGGACATTTGGGTCAAAATATTAATCTGATGTTTAGTGCCTGTGTTTCTAAGCTTGTGAAACCACAGTTTCTCAGCTTTTTTTATGCTTCATCCCACCTGAACAGCCTAACTGTAGTTGGGAAGGGGCAGAGTTGTTTGCTCCCACACATCTATCAGCAGTGGTGTTTAATTATAACTTGGCATATTTTGTGCTTTTAAGTGGCAGGAATTAAAAGAGGGAGTAAAACCATGTGGAGGGGTAAGAACCTCGAATAATCAACACATTAGCCAGCATTGGGCATGGTAGTAAATTAAGCAGGAATGTGAATGCTCCTGGGAAGTCTTACTATGGCTGTTGGTATTGCACATGTGTCTGGGACAAGGAGCAGAGAATTACAGCTTAACCAGGGAGTTTTTGGGCAGCTCCTGAGCCAAGCAGAGCTGGTCCTGCTGGTCACATTTGGCTGACAAATGACTGGTCATGGAGGTGGATTACTTCTGAAAATGTGAATGCAGCTGTGGTTTAGCCCAGCTTTGCCATAGGCAGAGTAAACCCCTTGCATGCCCAGCTCTCTGACTGGGGGAAGCAGAGTGGTTTTGCAGAGTTAAGGTTCTTGTAAATGGAGCCATCAGTTCCTGTAGTTAGGTACTTTGGGGCAGGAGGAGGAATGAATTCTCTTCATGGCAGAATGGGCATGACTGTTTAGTAAGTAAATATAATAGAGTGTGGCTTTGCTAGAGCAGCAGATTGATGGACCTGAAAGAGCTGAAGTGAAAACTTCTTGATTGGCAGGAAATCAGGAAGCTGTTTCCAGCAGTAGGTTGGATCAAGGAGCTTGTAGGCAAGCTTAGGAAGTGGACAGACTTCAGCTCCCAGTGTGGGAAGAGAGAGAAGGTGGGGATGAGCCAGAAACCTATGAGGCCTTGTGAGGATTTATAACTCACAAAATAACATATATATGTATTCCATACCACCATACATCATGAAAGTATCCCCAGTGCAGAGTGCTGAAGTTGGATATGCCTGGAGGCATCTCTTTTTCCATCTGAAATCAGAACAAATTGTGCTGATCTGGCAGCTGAAAAAGCTGCTTGTGCTGTTGGCTTCTGTCATCCCTTGACTCCACAAGCTTCTCTACTTTTTCCATCTAAACTGGGCAGTCTTTTGGAAGATGCCACTTTGTCCTACAAACCTTGTTTTGGCTGCATATTCAGCCCTCCCAAAGCACTTTTCTCCAGCTGACCCAGAGCTGTAAAGCAGGACTGGTTTGCACTGGCCTTCTGAGGTAACCTGTCTTTAAGAATAAGAGGACATATTTTCAGACAAATGGGCTGTTCTTGACTTAAGTGTCATTAGCAGCAGCCAGGCTGAAATACACAGTGAGGTTTGAAGTCATGTTGGATTTGATTTTTTGGTTGTTTTCAGTGGTGCATTGTTCTTTCTATGAAATACTACTTTTGTGTCCAGCCACATAGCTCTGGTGAAATGCTGTTGTTACAGAGAGCATTGCACGATGTGGAAGCTACTCTCATATGAAGCAGAGGTGTGATGCTTACACATGATACTGAAAGGTGCAAATGCACTGTAACCCTAGAGTTTTCAGACCAGCTGTAACATAAACCCATTTGTAAGGATTGAATAAAAAACTGGATGCAGATGTTTCTGATAATGGCAGTATAATGTAATATGCAAACACTCTCCAACAAATCAGTTTATTCAGCATGTCATAGGTATTAGAAAAATGAATAAACTCAGACTTCGAGACAAAAGACCCAAAGTCCAGGATTGCTTCTGGATCCAGTCAGGGTTTTGAGTCAAGATTTTTGAATATGCTACTAGTCTACTTAATATGTATAAGAGCATGGTGTATTTTCAATTTCAGACTTAATAGGTTTCAACATGCCATTTCTTCCTGAACTGAGCTTTAACTGTAAGGTTGAGCAATTAGGTTAATATTTTCGGAGCTTCAACTCACTGCTCAAATATGACCTAAAAATAAGAGAGGAATAACCATCTTTGTGTCCTCTTAGATCAGGTACTTACTCCCCAGCGGTCATGGCCTTGGCCTGTGGAAGATGCAGGTGTTGAGCCTGTCACTGGTTCAGCCCAGCTGGGGCTGGTGGTTTGTGGGAGGGGAGGCTCTAAGGGGGCTCTGGTGGTCTGGATTTGAGGTGAGCAGGGCAGTGCCTGAGACGATCAGCGATCCTTGCAGTGCTTAACTGTGGGGCTGTTATATTCTCCCACCACATCCAGCTCTAGCCCAAACCCTGTGGGATCACACAACCCCAGAATGGTTTGTGTTGGAAGGGATTTTAAAGGTCATCTCATTACAGCTTCCTGCCATGGGCAGGGACACCTTCCACTACCCCAGGTTGCTTCAAGCCATGTCCAAGCTGGCCTTGAACACTTCCAGGGATGGGGCACCCACAGCTTCTCTGGGCAACCTGTGCCAGGGCCCCCCCACCCTCTCAGGGAAGAATTCTTTCCTAGCAGGATGTGAAGAATGAACCATTCAGGTGTTTGGTGCCATAGCCACGTCCCTGGCTGCTGCCATAGCAAGTACTCTGCTTAAATTAGTGGTTTTCAGGGGGCCCTGCTTTGTGTGTAAATGGTTCTTTTGGACTTTACATTTCTAAGCAAGATTTCATTTCAGTAATTAGCATGTGTCAGTATATTTTTTCAATAAGAATTTAGGAGCCTGTGAAATGGTCCAGTTGTTCTTGGTGCTTGGGAAAGAAAAATCTGCTCTATGCAAGGTAATGTAATTACTTTTCTAAAGGAGTTTTTATTATGCACCTAACTGCACATTTACTGTACTTGATAGACCCAAATAAAACCAGAACAGAATGAATAAGCCATTTTGGTCCATTGGGTAAATAAAAGAGCTAAAGCATTTATAAATATGTATTTAGTAAGCAGAGCTGATTGGCCATTCCACAACTGCTCCAGTGTCTCAGTAATCCAAGTTTAATAGCCTTCCATAAATATTTCCTTGTTTGTCATGAGGCAGGAGTTATTTATCCATGCCATGCTGCTTGCTTGTGTTTGATGAGATCTTTTGAAGAATATTAGACAAGTTTGTTGTTTTGCATATAACATAATGGGCACTGTATGAAGTAGTGTGAGAGTGATCCTCGTATTTTGCCCGTCTCCTCATTATTATCCTTGCCTCTCCCTCATGGGTGGTATGTCTTTTTGTCATTCTTTTGGTTTTAGGTTTAGTGAGGTTAAGATGTGCCTTCTTTCTGCTGAACTTCTGTCTGATAAAGTGTCTCCAACAATGTGAGCGTCATTAGGGCTGAATATCAGCCCAGATGCTTTTTCTAATTGAGTGCAAAACTGTTTGACTCATTTCGTATATCATGAAACTCATCTAGTCACATGTTTTACCAGGATGAAACTAGCATATGTGAAAAGTGATTCTGGACCTATAGACTTCAAACCTGGTTCCTTCCAAAGGCATAAGTTGGATTTTGGCTTTTAAATTTGTTCAGCACAGGGGACCAGCTCTATTGAGGTTATCAGTGTATCTGTTCCTGCGGTTTGTGTGCACAGTTGGTGTTGCAAAGGCTGAAATCTATCTTGCACAGCCAGCAGATAATAGCATCAAATTATGCTCTAGCTTGGAAAATAAAAAATACAAGAAAAAAAGTGTTGTGTTTTCCATCTGCAGATTTGGAAATTTTTCAAAATGTCACTTCTTACAAGATTTCAATTTAGTTTCTCATTGCAACGGCAAAGTAGGTGACAGCGGCATGCAGTGCCCCGGCTTCTAGTTGTTTTGCTTTTCCCATTGAAATTCTGTTATGTGAATTGCCTATAATAAGATCTTTTTCCTTTACTCTTCATATCTGAATGCTCTAAAGAATAGCTTTTCTCTCAGTTATTGAAGTTCGGTTTTTTTATTATCCTGGTTTTTATTCCATAGAATTATTTCTTTACCCATACTTGTTTTTTTCAAAAATTACTAGTTTTCCCTGAGCTATATAATAGTCATATTTAGCTTTGAACTCCTATTGCCCATTAAATACAGAAGTTCATCAGCTGCTTTTAACAGAATCAACATTGTGGCAACCCGTATTCCCTGGGAAATAGAATCAGTGAAGCCAGAAATTGGAAGCAGCCCTGTGCAGCTTCTCTGCTGTTATCAACGCATGCAACTCTGTTGGCACCCATGTCAGCGAGGGATGATCCATTGCCAGAGACATTTTTTATGGGAAAACACCAGTTTGTGAAAAGAGAGGAAGGAGGGTGGCTGTGGTTTGAGCAGTATCCCAGCCTGTGAGGGGCCTGTGTGTGCACCCCAAGATGCTGACGGGACTTCCCTGGTGGGCAGGAGTTGGGATCCAGGCGACACCTGAACACTGTGCAATGATGAGGTAACGGTGTGACCCCCAGAAAATCCTGACAAATAAAGAAGTACATTCTCCTAACTGTGTCATAATACTTCAAGCAGTGACCCTCAGCAGCAGACAGGCTGAGCCTGAGTGGGTCTGTCAGAGAGGGGCTCAAGGTCTCGCTGCTCAGGGTGGCTGGACTGGTTTGCCTGTTCCCAATGCTGGTTTTGGAACAAGCAGCTGGAGTCTTAGGAAAGTTGGAGAGAAGTACAGGTTTTTGCATGCTTGTAAAACCAAGTTGGGTTTTGCTGTCATGATGGTGAGCTGGCCAGCCAGGGCTGCAGTGTGTGTGGTGGATATAGGACTGTAACAGCTTCCAGTGGGCTGGGGGTCTCAAAACCAGTAAGGAGCAACTCATAACTGTAAGGCAGAACATGTGAATTAAGTCAAAGCCTTTACAAGTACATTAAATTATCCTGAAAGCCCTGACTGCTCCTCAGTACTACAAGGTGTCCTAATTAGGGCTAAGTCTTCATATAAAGGGAACAGTAAAGGAGCAGAGACAGCAGAAAGCTTCTCTTTTCCTTTTGGAGGTATAATAAATGCTTCCTGCGTGGGGAGGTTTGCATTTGGATGACACCTCTGAGTATATTCTAAACAGGTCAGCTGGATTAGAGACAGTGCTAAGTGATCATTTCTGGTGAGTCAGAGTTTGTGTTATCACTGGATCATCCTAACATGTCCTGGGAAGCATGGAGGTGCTGGTGAAGTGAATTGGGAACTTGAGTGAGCAATGCTGAGAATGACTCTTTCACCCTTTTAATGTTCACCCAATATAAATAACAGCACCAGAACAAGTCCTGCCTGATCTGTGTGTCAGGCATTGCAATTCCCTCTTCAAAGGAAGTGTGTTCATCAGGCCTTGTTTATCACATCTGAGCTGTGTTCCCTCTGATTAGATGGTCCCATCATCATTCAGACATCTTTAACTGAGCACCCTCTAGTATTCTAAAACGGAAATAATAATTACAGCCCTCTGTCTTTCCTTTCACCCCTCCGCCTTTCCAGCAGGCAGAAGCACTGATGTGATTATTTCTCAGGACGCTGTTTGTTCACTGGAGGGTGAGAGGCTGCTCTTTTCGGGAGAATGGCGCTGCTGGCCTCACTGAATGCCTCTGCACAAATACGGATTTCTCTCTGTTTGGGAAACCTGTGGGGTTATTTTCAGTTTCAAATGTCACAGCAATTAATATTTCGAATTACATAACTGAAACATGTTTTATTGTACTCATTTAACAACAGGAACATAATTAAAACCATTAAAAGTATCCAACTTATTTTACTTTGCATCGAGAAGCTAATTTTGACTCAGTCCTCTACCGATGGAGTTTCCATTTCACTTTCCTGATTTTGTAGCAATAATTTTCAGGCCTTCCTTAGACCAAACCTGTTGTTCGTTCTTTCAGTGTATTCCCAGGGGACGAGAGGATTTCTGTCAAAACAGCAGAACAATTCCTTTCAGGAAGCTAACTGGGAGCAGGGAGGAGCGGGGAGGGGGCGCGTGGCTCGGTGCGCGCGTGCCCCCGCTGCTGATGCGCCGATCAGCACACGGCTGGTGTGAGCAGGGCTCTCCAGAGAGAGCCAGCTCCAGCGGGAGAGCCATTAATATCCAGCCGTTCTGTCAGTGGGAGCTAAGCACAGAGCACTTATTTAATTTAGACATTAAATCTCTTTCTTAGCACAAACAAACACTCCTTTGCTGGCTTAAAATTCTCCTTGGCAGCTGTGCGGATAGAGCTTTTGTCTGCAAGTCTGCTCTTTTGGGAAGGGCTCGGAGGGGGAGGTGATCACAGAAATACAGAATTGTTAAGGTTGGAGAAAGCCTCCAGGATCATCAAATCCAGGCATGAACCCGGCACTGCCGTGTTCCTGGGAGCTCTCCCAAGCCCTGTGCTGACCCGTGCTGGCTGGTCACTGCTGGGATGAGGGGTCTGCGTGTCTTTGGTGGCTCCAAGGGCTTTAGGTCAATAAGGAGTTAGAGGTGGTTGGTCAGAACTGCTCTGTTGAGTTTTCAATTGAAATAAACAGGCAAAAACTCAACCCCAAACTAGATATTTTTAGCTCACTTGCAAAATCCTGTCTCCAACATGTAAACAGGCACCCTCCAGCATTACTTATAGATGAAGTTTATTTGAGCAATAATAAGATAAGATGAGCTAATAATTATGGAAACTGGGATTTGTGGTCACTTAAATACAACAAAGTTGGGTTTTTGTTTTTTGAGGTTTTGTTTTTTGGCGTTTTTTTGACTTCTGTTAAGAAGGGGTGAGATGAAGCTAAGCATTGTCTAGATCTGCAGTGAAACAAATCCCTCACTATTTGATGCTACATGTGCTGCGGTAAAAATAAATGTTATTTCCCACAAATACCACCTATGTTAGTATTTCTTTTTAATTACTGGAGAGATTGCTGGTACTACCTCTGGTTTCCTACAGGCAGTGCCATATAACAAAAGGAAGATCTGAGGTTTCCGGGAACGTATGCATGAGCTACAGGCAAAGTTTTCTAAAGCCAAAGGGTTGGTTTTGTTTAACAAGATTCCTTTAGTCCCTGAGAGAACACACAAACTTTCTTTTTTAAGGTCAGATAAAAATCTGTTTTCTGTGCTGGTTATTTATCAGGCACTGAAATATGAAGGTCATGGTTTGTAGGGAGAAGTATCTTTTACTAGGCCAACCAAGAGAGAAGGAAATCTGGGAAGCTGTTGAGCACAGGAACTGTTCACCAGGTCTGGAATATTAACAGCAACTGTCAGATGGTGAATGCACTCCCTTTATACTTGAACAGAATTTGCTGGTTTTAAAGTTTGTGTAAACACAGTCTTTTTACTTGCTATCAGAATCTAATGATGTGTGTTTGCCAGCTATTAGGATAAAAATGGCTTTCAGGTCTCCTGTTCTTATCTCCTTTGTCTTTTTTTGGCAGGTTTGTGGTTTGGGGGTTTTTTTGTCTTTCCTTTTTGAAGGGAAAAATAAAGACAACTGTGGAGAGTATTTCCTGTGATGCCTACTGACTGCAGGACTTGGAAAAGAGTGTGATGTGGCAGCAAAAGCTTTGGGGGTACACTGTAATGGGGGGGGGGGTGACAGTGGAGTCTGAGATGGGCATATTTCCTTTCCAATTTATTTACTTTCTAGCTTACAATTTAGATTTGATGTTCCAGAATTTTCTCGTTGTTGGTGGCATGGATGGGGCCACCCTGCTGTGAGTGTCCCCTATGGTCCTGCTCTAAGTTCATTCTGTCCTCTTGAGAGTGGGGCTGGGGTTCCCATCTATGTAGGAGTAATGTGTGCCATAAAGAGTGCTGGTGTCTTCATGCTGTCACATTAAATGGTTTAGATTAGATATTAAGAAAAATTAACAAAATTTCAGTGTTGGGTTTCTTCAACTCAACACTGAAAGGGTTGTCAGGGCTGCCCAGGGCAGTGGAGCCCACATTTCTGGAGGGATTTAAAAGTCATGTAGATGTGGCACTTGGGGACATGGTTAGTGGTGGGTTTGGCAGTGCTGGATCAATGGTTGGACTCAATGAACTCAGAGATGTTTTCCAACCACAACAGTTCTCTGTTTCTATGCTTCATGGCAGCATGGGGGTTGCAGCTGAATGCCCAGTGTGTGGCACAATCTCTGCATTAGCTGTCTGGGGTATTATTTTGCCCAGAGCCAGACCTTATTTGGGAGCTAGGTTGTTAGAAATTAAAATTCACGGAGCAGATACTTAGACCAGATGATGTTTGTCAGGGTGTGATGCTGCATTCCCAGATCCCAGCTCTCTGCCTGTGGGTGCAGCCAGACTGGCCAGGCTGCCAGCTGGCACCAAGAGGTGAGGGTTTTAGCTGCAGTTCTCTACTTGTTTCTTGCAGTGAGATGTCGTTCAGGATTAAATAGGAGTTAATTCTGGTAGAAGAAGTTAAAAAGTAATGATCACTTCAGTGATGCATTTTTCCTCTGAAGATTTCCTTCTTCTACATCCTCTGATAGGAAAAAACCCATGAAAACAGGGTTCACTGGAGTGCCAACATCACCAAAGCTGGTGTGATTTCAGAGATAAAATCAGCTGAAAACTAATTATCATAATATTTAATTTTCTAATACTATCACAAGAGTCAGTATCCTGTAATCTGGTGGTCATGAGGTGCCTTGTTCCTTACAGAGTGCTGGTGAATCCTTTAGGTCTCGCTCCCTGACAGTGGCAGTCTGTCATTGTTGCTGATCCACCTCTACTGACTCTGAGCTCTAAATAATTAAAATTGTGTGCTTATATTACGAAAAAATGGCAAGAAACTTCAGTAGCAGAAGATCCTGTAACACTAGAGTGCAGCTTTTAGCACTTCCCTCTCTAATTGCTGTTTCTTAGTTTGCAAGAGAGATGTGACCTTCTGAGTGAGATGGGCTGGTATTAGTGAGATTTGCAGTCCCACACTTATTTGTGTAATTGCATAATTATTAGTCTGAAAAAGTGAGGGTTTTTTACATGGTGAGAAGAAAGCTCTCCTCTCTAGGTGGGACTAATGTGGAGCATGTTTTTAGGTTTTCACTGGAGGAGGAAAATGCACAGGAATGAACTTCTGCTGCTCTTTCTTGCTGCTGTTTGTATTTTGTTTTTAAGATCAGGAGCACAGCAAAGTGGCTGATCATTGAAGGCCATGAGCCAAGACCCCATCCCTGACATGTCATGTCTTACTAAAGCTTTTGAGGAAGCAAACTGAAATACCATGAACTAGACTCTCTTGGTGCCCAAGAGGCTCCATCTATTCTGGTACTTCCAGTAGCAGAAGCAAAGAAGAAATTTTATGAGAGCAGTTAAAAATAGTCCTACTGATTCCTGGAGCTTAGTTAGTCTCAGTGATTTCTCTGTATGCAAACCACATTCAGTTGCTATTTTCTGCCTTTGTCGTGATTTCAGTGAGGGAAGTGTAAAGGAAAGGTAATTTCAATTTACCTAAATACAAGCTGTAAGTGGGAAAGCAGGCACAGCTTTGGAAAGAGCAGCAGGGAGATGCTGGCTCCTCTGGGATGCTGGTGCTCCAATGTTTTGTCCTGTATCAGCCCTACTTGTGCTGAGTGTATGGATTTACTGGGTTTGTGTGCTTTATTTCATCAATTGCTTTACTTTTGCAAGCCAGGGTGTAACTGATAAACCTGTTGTTTGGTCTTAATGGGTTTGGATGCCCTAAGATGTATCTTGACTATCATGAGTCTAATACCTATAGCTGAGTGACTTGGATGCAGTAATAATTTAACTCCTAGCCACACAATTTTGAAAAGAACAGGAATTCTTTGTATATTTATGTTGTCTATATGTATGTTCTCAGATGGATTTCAGCATTTTATATTGAATTTTATTGACTCTTGGGTTATCTTAATCACAGCAAGTAACCTTTCTCATGTGTGAAATGGGGATAACACTGGGTAAACTTAGGAATGTTGCGTGGGGTGGTTGAAGTATTTTGGTCTCTTTAACATAAAGCTCTGTGCATGTGTGCCAGCAATGCACTTTGCTTTCTGCCCAGCTTCAGTTGATGACACTTTGTGGATCAGTGACGGAGCCAGGTACAGAAAGCTGCTAAAATTACTGCTGGGTTGAGGGCCACTGTGGTAGCTGGGTCAGAACTTGCCTGGTATTGATGTGTGGGGTTTAAATATTCCTCAGCAGCTTCCCTTGCAAGGTCTGCAGGACATCTCTCTCTTATTTAAGTTACTGGGAGAGGAGGGGTGGACAGGCTGTCACTCAGACTGTCGTCCCCCACTGATGGATGTGTAGAAGGAAAGGCGTGTAGCAGGACCACGATTTGCCCATCAGAAGCCTGGAGTGGGGACCTCTGTGCGTGGTGAGGGCATCATCTGCTGTGCTTCTCTGGTCCTTTATCCGCAGGGCTCCTTTCTGCAACGTAGTTCAGACCAAAGTGTGCCTGATACTGTCCGGTGTTAAACATAAAATTATATGGAGACATTACATCTTTGGGAACCTCATTAAAATGTCTCAGGTTCCCACTGTGCTTGCTCTGTAATGCTGCATCATGTGTGGGTGGGCAGTGAAAGGGATTCTTCAAGTCTCTTAAGAAAGAGCTTCAAAACTCTTCTCTGGAAGGAAACTTAATGGCTAAAGGGAAGTTGATGGGATCCCTGATGAAAACAGCAGCAAAATGGAAAGGCTGCCAGGGACTCTGCTTGCTGCAGGGAGGAAAACTAGGAGGGAGGTGCAGGAAGGTGAGGGAGATCTCAATTTCTATCCTGTAACAATTAGAAAGGGTGAGAGGGAAGAGTGAGTGAAACAAAAGGGAAGCAAGTACTTGGGAGGGTAAAAGCCCCAGGTCTAGTCTGGTTTACCAACCTAAAACCTGATTGACTTAGTTATTCATGGAGGTGAGGCAGTGACTTCCAGGACCCTAGGAAATGGATTTGCTTTCTGCAGAAATTATTTGCCGGGCAGCTGCTGGTGCTTACTGGTGCTTTCCAGTGCTTTTCCTGTGTGTGTATTTGTAGCCAGTGGTTTTCCTGTTGAAGAACCCAAAAGAATAAAGCAGGACATCCTTAGGTCCACTCTAAAGGGAAACACAGGGTGTTTTAGCATGGCATGCCATGACAGATATTGGCATCATTTCAATGCTGAAAGCTTGCTCTGTGCTCTGGTCCACAGAGTATTGCTGGCCTCACTTCTGCATGGAAAACTGTCCTTCTGCCCCAAATTTCCCTGGAAGCCATGGCCTCCTTACCATGACCCTGTGGCATTGCTGTGGGCCAGGTCTGCTGGCTGAGCTGCCTTCACTCCCCTCAGCCCATGCTGCTCACTCTGTGTCTCCAGCAGCAGCAGTGGGAGTTGTGTGCTTGGCTGTGTTTGCAAATTTGGCCTTTAGCTGCTTGGTCTCCTGTTTTGTTGACGGCTGGAGAGATCATACGGAACATGCAGAGGGATGTGGCTGTGTGCAGTGAATAATGATGAAATGCCTGTGAAAGAGAACCTTTGTGGTGTTTGTGTTCAGAGCCTCTCTTAAAGCAAGGGCAAGCTTAAAGGGAAAGAAAAACTGACAGAATTTCAAATCCCAGCCAGCACCTCCAGGAGCAGCACCCCTCTGTCTGTCAGACAACACTGTGCCCCTTCCAGCAACCCTCCCTGCCTTTAACAAGTAGCACTAAGGATGCTGGAGGTGAATTATCTTTAGAGGAGAACTCTGCTGTCAGAGTGGGTATGACTTCTGTTTAGCTGTGCTGAATTATTTTGAATAGATGTTTCTGTGGTATGCACCAGCCCCCAATGACTCTGTAATACACAGCTCTGCAAAACAGCTTCTTAGAGCTCTCTCTGGGGAAGGCAGTGCTTTCCATTGAGTGAGAGATGAGACTGCAAGGACTGCACTTAGCTCCCTTAAAAACAAATAAACATTTCAACAGCCTGAGGTAACTGTTATCATGGTATTTTGTACCAACTTTCTTTGAATAGAGGGAGGCTTTGTTAATACTGTAGTACTGGAGCAATGCTCTGCAGCTGACAATTGCAAAATCTCTTCAGTTTTGTATTTCATTATTTAAATAGATCTTACTCATCCCTAAAGGTTTTGCTTTAGTAAAGGAAAAGCAGATGCATGTGCATGTGATCCAGAGTCCTGAAAGAAGAATATGGGTATGCACACTTGCTTTTTTTCTTACAAATAGAAGATTCAGACAGAAAAAAGGTCTTAATTTCATGGCCACCTGTGATCCTCCATTAGGATAAACAAAGGTACCCCAAATCCTGGGAGTGCAGGAACCAGGGATCAGGAGCCTATGCATGCATTTAGCGTAAATGCAGTAATGCTTGAGCCAGGCATGGCAGCAACCCACCAGCTCATCCCATTTTCAGTACTGACTGTCCTGGATTTTGCTCCTGGGTGCTCACCTGTAGGAGGTGAGAGAAGACTGAAGCCTTCACAGATTTGTCTGTGGTCATGGGGAACGCAGGAAAGGGCACATGGTGGCATCAGCAGGAACAGATCATGAGCACTGTGCTTTATCTAGAGCTAGTGAGATTTTACCACAAATAACTCATCCTGCTCTGTCCTTCTTATCTCTCCCTCAGCCTTGCAAAATGTATTTCACGTTCATAGTGTCTCCCTGCTTGAGCCAGTTATCTGCCTCTCAACAGCTACTTATTCTTCCAAAGTACTCTATTACTGCTTGGATTTGATTTTTATATACATACAGTCATTTTGTTATTGTGCTGCTTGTGTGTGGATGCAAAACTGCCTTAGCTCCCTGCGCTCCATCTCGCTGCAGTATTGATATTGCTATACATGGTGGTAAAATTAATTAAATTATGTTCTCTACTTATGAACTAGTTTATAACTTTAATTATTTATTGCTACTGCAGCTAATTTGATTTAGGCAATATTTAGTTCTGTTTCAGTAACTTTTCATTTTAAAAACAAACTGCTGGTTTGAATTCATTGGCATTAAGAACCTGTTATTGATTAGTTTGGCCTCAAACTGTGTGATGAGGAAAGAGTGGCTGTGTGCCATGCTAAGCCTTCAGCCCAGAATGTTAACAGCAAGCTGCAGTTATTTTTCTGGGAATATTTCTTTGGAAAGTGTATGAAGACTTGCAGGTGTGTGAGGAAGGTCAAAGCGCTTCAACAATTTCTGTGGCTTGAGCTTAGCTTTATAAAAAGAATAAAGTAAAGAATGCAGAACTGAATAACTGCAATGCATCCTCCCACTTTTGAACCTCAGTCACAGTGTTCAGACATGCCCTTTACTACAGAGTTTTTTGTTGGGAATTAGTAATATCACCTGTAGTGGTGACATTCAGTCTGCTCATCTGTGTATCTCTTCAGTTCTGCTCTCCAATCTGAAGAGCTTAATTCAAGACCATTAAAATCAATCGTAAGGCTTCCTCTTTCACTTATACTTTATTTCCTGACATAGCTCCAATAATGACTCCCTGGCTTTTCTCTGTGTTGCTACTTTCTGCTGACTCTTCATGATTTAAAGACGAAGAGGTTAAACGGCTTCTCTTCTACCATCTCCAATTACTTGTGATAAAACTCAAGGGCTACACTTGAGAGCAGAAAACAAAGGTCTTGTTTGTAAATTAAGAGTTCCAGGTCGATTTGCAGAGTGTTCTTGATGCTGCTTTTCTATTCATCCCATAGTGACAGTCTGTATTTGGTGACCTGTCCTGCTGTGACCCTGCAAGGCTGTGTCCAGAGGTGAGGAAATTATCTTGAAGACTTTAATGCCAGTTCTTTTACTCTACAGTAACTTCTCTGATCACAGTCCTTCTCTTTGGGAATGAAGAAAGCCAACATGGTCCAAAGGTCAGGGGGACTGTTCAGGTGGTCAGCCCCATCATTGCCACTGCATTGGGCTTGTTTACAGCCAATTTGAACGTGTGCCAGATCAGATCTCTCCTGTGGTCAGGCCAAGGAGGTGGTGCTGCTGCCCAGCCAGCGGAGGCTGGGGCTCTGCTCCACTCCATGGTCCTTGCATTGAGTCTGGACAGCTGCAATTTCAGGTCTTTGCCTCAAATGCAGCATGTGCTTCCCAACAGACACAAAATGCTGTGGGCCCTTGTGGTTTTCTTGTCTTCTAGAGATGCACATCATCCTTTTTTCTGTTCTTGAGCTCTTCTATGGAAGGGCTGAGGGAGGCTTTTCTGTAGCCTCCTTACTCTGATGAGTATCCTTTACTTATTCTGTACAACAGAGTGTTGTTTACAGCATATGCAGTGATATTAAACAGCTGCTGCATCTCAAGCCAGAGGTAACTGCAGCAGTCCTGGAGTGCCTGTGTAAGCTCACGTCAAATCCCGGTGGATGAAGGGCTCTATTAAAAATGTAAAATCATTATCACTAATCTGGGAAGTGGACCGATGCATTTAACATATATGATTATAAACTTTGAAACAAGATGATTTCATCTGGTGGAGCATCTGGGAATTGTGTTTTCATTATCACGTTTTAGAGAGTGAAAAATCTTCCCGTTCTCTCGGAGGATTTTGTGGGATTAGTTGCTGCTGTTTGCTGTTGCATATTCCTGCAAATGTTTGTATAATTATGCGCATCTCTAGTTCACTCTGCATCCTTCTGGGGGGTTTTGCATGGCCTTCCCCAGAGGTGTGCTGGGATGGTTCCCTTCAGATGGCAGAGAAAATAAGGAGAAGCTTTTCCCATGATCAGTTTGAAAAATGATCTGACAATGTGTGCAGGAGTTTACTGATGTGGCAAAGTACTTTCTTGTGCAATCAGTTTGGGAATAACCATACTGACTCAGAAAAATCACCTGATAAAGTGATTTACATGAATATTTTCAGTCTGAAATGCAATAGCAACTATGCACTGGTACTTTCACTGAAGGGTTGTCCGAATTCCCTTCTAAACCCCTGACAGCAGGTCCCACTGTCCAGCCAGCAGCTCTGACCACACAGTTGCAGAGGTCTCTGGTCCTGGTGATTGAAAATTTTGCTTATGAAGAAAGTGCTTCCTCAGCTGGATTTTAAGATAAGTGATACAGACAGTCAAAAGTCACTATGAGAATGTGTTTTTATCGGCTAAGGACAGCTCATCCCAGTATGGATTTTCAAACTATAAGGCTATTTGCTGTTGTGACAAAAACTGATCTTAGACTTTTCTATTAAAATAAAGCCCAGTAAAGACAAAACCAAAGCATCTAAATTTAAAATGAGTAAAGGCTTCATCAATTTAGCTGCCTGGTTGTTGCTCCTCATTTTCAGGAGCTTTACTAGAGGGGAGATGCAGAGGAGGAGAGAAAGAGGTAAATAGTGTGAGAATGGGAAGGGAAGGGGGGTACTTGGAGACAGTGCAAATTCTACACTTGGCTGGGATATCAAGCTGATGTGTTGAAGAGGTAGCAGCTTTTTGGAAGTGTGGGACCAGGCAAGTGTAAAAGTGGTGGAAATGTCTTGTAATGGAAAATGCTCAAGTTCCTACCAGGGAAGGACCGTGGTAGGCTTACAATTTTTTTCCAGAAATAATCTACTTCTGGCCAGCCAAGCATGTTTAAATTAGATCAGTGCATAAGGCTCTTAAATCACATCCTTTCACAGGATGTTTTAAGAGTATTACAAGTTTTTCTTGAGATGTTGCTTTCCTGTTTCCAGAGGTAAAACAGGAGATACTGATGGAAGAGCAGGCAAAGCGAGGTTACTTGGGAATAAGGATACTCCAGAGAGTCTTAAAGAATAAAAGTTCAATGGGAAGTTTCTCCCTATTCTTCTTGGATAGAAACAGTGCAGTACAAGCAGAAAGAATGACAAAAAAAGGAGGCACTTGTAAATAATTTGAGCAATATGAGCATATAATATAATTTGAGCATATGACCTCTCATAATTTCTTGCCCATATTTGAAAGACACCTTAAGGCTGTTGGCTTTACTGCAAGGTCTCAACCAGCCTCAGGTCTTCATGTCCTAAATCTTAATGATCTTTTCACAAAGAAGATGTGAGTAAAATGGAGTCTTTTTGCAGACTTTTAAAACTTAATTATTTTACAAAGGTAAACTTAATTAATGGAATCAATTGACACCTGCAGTTGAACTGGCTAACACATTTTCTTTCCTCAAATGTTTAACCTCTACTAATTAATACTATTGTGCAGTCTACTATAGAATCCCTAACTTTGTTCAGCCATGTGGAAGCCAGGGGTTTCTTTTTTAAGAATTCAAAGTTTGGACTTAATGATCTTGGAGGTCTTTTCCAAAATAAATGATTCTGTAATTTAAGTGTAACATCAATTCCAAATTCCAAATCTACACTTTTCCTTGGAGATAGGAGTGTTTAAGAAGCACTTCTTACTTTTCAGTGGGGCAGTGTAATTACCAAACCTGATTGCACCGAACCCATCTCTGTGGCTCCATGTGGAGCTAATTCATTCCTCTAGAAAAACCATTTCAAATCTTGTCAAAGTCAGAAACTTAGGAGCACATGCAATATGTGAAGCAATTCAATGATTTAACACTAAAACAGAGGAACTCCTGTTATGCCTCTTGCTTCGCTTTTAAACAAATTCCATCAAGAGCATTTGAAATCAATGACTTTAAACTCCTCTGTGCATCCTCATGTCATAAGGAAGGCCTGAGGATGTTGCTGAAAATTTAAATGATGACTTTGGAAACCAATAGCAACATGTCAGTCACTGCAGTCCCCACTTGTGGCAGCAAAGTAGGCTTTAAAATACACCTGGTGAGACAATGGCCTTCATGACATGGCACACCAAGTTGTGCTCCTCTTGATAAAGGTAATTTTTAAGGGTTTTTTTTCTGTAAGCACAAAACAGGTGCTTAAAGTCAGGTGAAGTTTTGTGCTTGTACAGTGGCTTGATTATAACTTTAAAATGTGATGGTTAATAAAAAAGATCAGAAGTAAAAGGGGATGTTAATTTTACTTGGTCTGTAATATTGCAGCAGTTATGTTCAATCATTTGTGAGACAGAAGGCTGTAAAATACATCCTGTAATGAGGTTACAGTAAAACCAAACATCATCATCAATAACAACATCTCACTATTTATTTACTGATCTCTAAATAAAGTCTGATTGGAGTAAATATGATGGGAGACATTTAATTAAACTGAATGAAGGAGTGTTGTAAACATCACATAGCAATGAAAACAGAAAATTAATGTGTCAGCAGACCACATAGTTAAGACTCCAAAATGCATTTATAACTATGTCCTTTTGATAAATCTTTCAGTACCTCTGTGAATGCCTTCAAACTGATTCAAGGATGTCCAAGTGCCATAGTACCTTGCCCAGCCTCTGTCAGGGCTGTTGTCCTTCTTATTTTCGGTTAAAACCTTGCAAGTAAAGAATGTTTTTCATATGGAAACCTGGCTAATACCCATAAAATGAAAATACAGCTTGCATTGGAAGGATTAATGAGTGTATTGTCACAGATGTCAAATGGTTATGGTCCTGATGGCAGTAAGTCTTTTTCTGAGGATTCCTTCTTTTCTCTTTTTGATATTTTCTGTAAAAACATCAAAATACATTTTTAATTAATCCAATATTTACTTGTATGGTTCTGCACCCTTCTGTTTTGTTTTGAAATTGCTGGATCCAGAAATGAGGATCCTGTGCCAGAGAGGAAACCTTGTCTACGATGCAGTTACTGCTAGAGGTGTTATTTGGAATAGCTGATGAAAGCCCAAAGTCTTCTGCCTTGCTGCAGTACAGTTTGTTACTTGTATCCACCATGCAAAACTACTCTGTTGCCTCTATGTAAATCCCTCCTCCCTTTTTGTGTCCTTTTTTTTACTTTTTGAGGGTGATCTAGTCAGTCATGTTCAGATTCCAGTTTCCCACTGGAGAAGCTGTTGTTGTCCTGTGGCTTTGTAGAATCACCACAGAGGAGCTGCTCAGGGCACACTGATGAGTCTGACTCTCAAACACCTCTGCCTTTCACAGTGAGAACAAAGCTTAAGTTTCTTTGCTGCTTTTCCAACCAGACCAGTGCCCAATTAATGGGAAGCCCATATGCCATTTACAGAGCCATGTTCATCAAAAATGTCAAAATTCCTTATTACATACAAAATAGATGCTGGGAGTTAGGATTCATGGGAGAGGTGTCAGAACCATCAGCGTACCAAGCTGCTAAGTACTGACTGTGCTTTTGGAGGACTTTCTCCATAAAACAAGGTGGAAAGGAGTTGAGGTTGGAACACCAAGTACACTGCACAGACAGATGAAACCAGAGACTATTAAAAGCCCTGTCTCTTGAAGTGTACTTTGTGATAGAAGTACATGAAAATCCCTCGCTGCACGTCCCCATCTGTAATGGTGTTAATGGAGCTTTGAGTAATGCAGTGTAGCATTGCTGCAGTCCCATGGTTTTATCATCCTCTTCCCATCATTTCTACTTCTTCTCTGGGAACCAGACTCATCCTTTCTATTCTTTCTCTTTTTTCAGACATGAAGTGTGCAGGCTGCTGCCGGGATGGCATCGATGTGTGTGCAGGCACACTGCACTGTCCTGCGCAGCCTCACACACTCTGCAGCGCAGATAGATCTTGTGCCTAGCGATTAATTCCTATTTCTGTGCTCCTTTCCTGCCATTCCCCTGGACATGGGCTGAGGGAGATGTGCCACACCCCTGGGGAAGCTGGGAGGCATAGCTACTTGTTTCTCTCTCCATGTGTATTTAAATAAGCTGGGAGCAGAGCCCTTGCACTTGGCGTTTTATCAATACTGCCTTCATTAGAAGTTCACTTCTGTTCATTAAAGTTCCCTTTTTAGATGTAATGTGTCACTTCTGCCCAAGTGAGAAGACGGCTATCTGTAGGAGTGGGCTGGCTGCTTTATTTTGATGTTGTCGATTCACAAAGAAATGGGTGATATCAGCATGTTGTCTGATGCTCCTCTCCCATTCCTGGAGTTGATTCAGATTCAGATTAAAACTCCACAGGTTAAGACCCCTCAGCAATTTTGACTGGTACCAACCATCTGAGCTTGAAGCTGTGGGCTTTGTGGAGCCAAAGCATCCTTCTCTTCCCTACCCACATCTGCCATTTGACTTGCCATGGATATCACCTCACCAAGGCCAGATTTCAAATTCAGTATGTTTGTAGTGGAAGGTTTGTTTAGAGTCGTGTTCTTTGCTTAAATCCAGTCTGTGAAACTTCACCTGATGATTCCTATAGCATCTTTTCTAATCTGCACATCAGTGTGGTGACCTATAGGCTACTGAACTACTAAGGAAAATCCCAGGAAGATATTCAGGCTTAATTAAACACTTCAAGATATGGTACGTTTGTAGCTGTAAAGGAAGACGTAGTTGCTTTTCTCTAAAACATAAAACAGTCAAGCTGAATGTGGAAAATCGGATAAAAGCCTCTTACCAATAAAATCAATGGCAAGGTTTACCATTCTGTGCAAAAATGAGCTAGGAGGTGGTAGGTATCATCCCAAATGGAGGTACATGGTTGATCATCCCAAAATGTAAAACTGAAACAGCAGGTCCAAACTGCTGGTGATGTGTATAAAAGCTTGAAGGAAGGACCCAGCTCTTTCCTTGCTCTCTGAATTGACTATGCCTTGATTCATATTTATTCAGTTACGATAGAAGTTCTTGGTGGCTTCTTGAGAAACAAATATAATATTAATGTTGTCAATTAACCCAGTTGTTCTACCATGCAAAAGATGCAATTTTCCTCTTAATGAAAAATTTAGATCTGCTTTGATCATTTGGAAAGCATGAAGTAAACTAATGAAGCAACTTCAGGACATGAATGCCAACGTTCTTACAAGGTAACTACACAGCATTACTCCTTGTAGGCCCAGAGGATCGAACTACAAACTCAAAATAGAAAATCACAGAAGAAATTGCAATTAAATTTGCAGTGCATTCAAAGAGCTGGAAAGAATTGTGTCAGGCTTGAAAGTGTATCATTTATTCTCCTTGCTGACGCATGCAGTCTCTTCCTTCTCCATGAGAGATGGCACCAGCTCTCCAAGTAAATAGAGAAGCTGGCACACAAACATTTTCTAGGGTGTTAATAGAGTCAGCAATTAATCTGAAGCACAGATTCAAGATATTGATAAAGCAAACTGTGACATGTGCAGAAGGATGTCTGGGTGTGCATTGCAGGAAAAGCCGTGGTGGTGATGAATAACGTGCCCAGGGTGTGGATTCCTCTGGTGGGAAGAAAATCCTGTGTGGGCTGTCCTAGGGGTAGCTGAGATAAGTGGTTAGTTGGGGGCTTAATCTACATGTTACTTTAGCATAAAAATTAATGCCCTTGAAAGGGAAAGTTTGATGAAAGGGCAAGAAGTCTGGCTGAGGTGTTGCTCATGGTGGTGGCACAGAGCTGCAGCTCAGGCAGCCTGTGAACAGCTTCAGATTCCTGGTTTGGGACTGCAGGTTGCCAAAATCTCTGTAACAAAGCTAGGCTCTGACTTGTGTGGCTTACATGACTCCATCAGGAATGTATCTGCTGCATCTGTTCAGGGGAATAAATGGATGGTAAATCACAATGGTGCTAATTAATTGTTGTGGAAGAAGTTTTTATTACTTTCATAGAATCACAGAATCGTTAAGGTTGGAAAAGACCTTTGAGATCATCAAGTCCCACCATCAACCCAGCACCACCACCACTGTCACCCCTCAACCACATCCCCAGGTGCCATATCCACATGTTTTTTTAACTCTTCTGGCTGTGGTAACTCTACCACTTCCCTGTGCAATTCAGTGCTTGACAACCTTTTCCATGAAGAAATTTTTCCTAATACCTAGTCTAAACTTCTCCTGGTGCAGCTTGATGCCATTTTCTCTCATCCTGTCAACTCTTGCCTGTTTTGCTCTGTAAGTCTACACTTCAGCTGCTGAAATAATACCAAAGTCTGCCAGGAATGAGGAGCATTCACACCTATCAGCATTTCAGGGCCGTGTTTATTTAGAAACCTTTAAGGAGATACAAATTATTGCTGCTGTGAACCTTGCAATAGGGCTGTGAATAACTTCTTTTTGACATCTAATGGCATCGAAATTGTGAGAATTAATAAAGTAGACATGCAAGCACAGTAAAAAGCTTTACAGGCAGCTTCCAACACTCTTGCCTCGTGAAGAGCAGCAGCATCAGATGAGCTGGGATGAGCAGATGAAGCTGTGATGGGATGCATTACTCAGCTTATCTGGAAACTGGACCCAAGGCATGGTGTGACCAGAAGCCTCCAGGACCAGTCTGGGATGGGAGAGGTGCCCATGCTGAAATAAATCCTGCTGTCACCTAGCCTAGAGAGAAAAGTCCCACCAACAAAAACACAAGGCTGAGGTGACAAGATAGGACAGAGGAACAGTGCAAGGAGAGTACAGTTCTGAAAAGGACAACCCATTCAAAGACTTTTTTTTAATACTTCAATATGTGCATCCATGGGTCTAATTGAAAAAGAAGGGTATTAATCACATTCAGAGAAAAGTGCCAAGATGTGTTTTGAAAAGCATTCAAATCTTTTGATAAATTCTGGAGCACTTCAAGGGGTGGCTTGTTTTTTTTCAAAGCTTGGCTTGATGTGAAGAGTATCTCTGCAACGTAAAAGGAAATTGTATCTTGAAAAGGCATCTAAGCTTATATTGGCTTGACTGTCATTTTCATGCTAATAGGTTATTAGAGGCTGACTTAAATTGAAGACAGGAAACCTGTAGGGTCTGTTTAAGCCATCATAAATATGAATATTGCTGTCTCTTCATGTAACTATTTTTATTAAGAAAAAAACAGAGCCATCATTTATCTTGTAAAGACCTTACTAAAAAGAATGATTAGTATGTTAGGTTTATTTTGTGATATTTTTTGCATTCTGGAAGTTAACACACTTCAGTGATGTGGTCTCACTCTGCGTGCTTACTTTGCACCAAGGTTGCTGACATGAACCTGACCGATGGAACCTGTGCTACAGGAGGTCTGGCTGGGCACTGAACCCTGGGAGTGGGGAGGGCTCAGCCTTGGGAATCTCTTCCAGAAAGCCAGCAGGGAAGCTGTGCACACCTTCTGCAGAAGGTTTCATTTGTCCCCCTTGCTTTGCAGTGTCAGGAACCGGCAATGTCTTTTATATGGCATCTGCCATCCACTGTCACTGGGCATAGTGGAGTTGGAAAGCAGAAACACACATCTTTAGAGACAGCTAAGTCTTACAGCATTAGTAGAAAATGTGGTATGGAGACCTTTCAGCTGGCAAGGACAGTGTTTCTGTTTACTTCTAGTCATCAATGTTTTCTTCTTGCTTCAACATGGAAAAAAACACCCTAAGTCTGGGCACTAGAATAGTTCGGGATGAGAGGAGCAATCCACGCGTAAGGCTTTAGATCATTATTTCCAATCTTATCACTGTGCCAAGAACCCAGCACTGAATTTGGATGAGATGTTTATGCACAAGTCTGTGAGATTAAGTCTGTTGTCTCAAAAAAATCAGCCCTCCTTGTCATTGTCTGAGTCTTGTTCCTCCACCTTCTTCTGGCACAGCCCCAAATAACAGTTTTGATGATGTGACAGGAAAATGTGAAGGATTTAGAAGGATTTGTTCACTTTGGCTGCATATGGAAACATCTTTGCATCAAGGAAAACATTCATTAACACCAACCACACAGCAATTAAGGGTAGTTAATATTTACATGGCATTTTGAAGGGACATGGTGATAAATTCCTATATGGCTTTCCAGAGGTAAACTTAATGTGAAATCCATGAATAAACAACAAGCTACAAACAAGACAAAGTGAATGGGTATCAGCATTTTGCATCTCTGTCCCTTCTGTCGTTTATCCTTCTTGCTCCTGCTGTACTGCAAAGCAAAGGCAGTGGAAGTCGGGATTCTACATCAAAGAAAGGTTCTTACTCTTTACTCTGATTTCTTTGTTCCATATTGACCATGCTCTCTCCTAGACATTAATTCTATATTAATGGATATTTGTCCATTCTTCCATAAATAGATCATGTAGGTGATAAGTAGCTCTTTGAGAGTGCAAGTCTACACACTCAGCAAAACTACACACAGCAAGACTTGCCAGAAGCAAAATCAATCTGTTAAACTTTGAATATTTCAAAAAAGTTCAGTACTGCATGTGAACAAAGATGCTGTAATGCACTCAAGCCATTTTTTTGGCTACAAAAGCGTATCTGGTGAAAAGATAGCACTGTTCAAATATGCAGAAGTAAAGAATGCCACCCAAAAATTAATTGTTAAAATGGCTGGTCTCATCCCTCTAATAGTCCAGCTCAGATGCAGAGCTTTGATGGTCTGCAAACTGTTGTAATGTGACTGAGCTTCAAGGAGAGGATTAAAGCTTCTCCCGTCCAGAATGCATTCCCAGTTGTCCGAATTAGCTGGGCTTTAGCAGGTCCTGGCAGTGCTAATGCCAGTGCTGCTGCCAGCATGGCTGTGCTCCTGCAGGGACCTCAGCCTGGCAGCGTGTTTCCAAGCCAGAGAATCTGCGTGTCCCTGCTGTGGCACGAGTGAAGCTGCTGCTGCAGCATTCAGCTCCTCCAGGGTCTGTGATGTGAGTGAGTTCAGCAGGAGCAGGACCTGTGAGCGTTGCTTGGATGCTGGGATGCCTTTGGGATGAGGTTCTGGCTTGTAGCCAGAGGGATTCCCCTTAGTGCACAGCCAAGCTGATGTGCTGTAAATCTGTGAAAATCTCATGGAATTTTATTTATGGTTTCTTGAAGGCCCCGTAGGTGGTTTTTTTTAAGGATTATTTTACATTCTTTATTGGTCCTTAAGGTTTATTAAATATCAGCATCCTTAAGGTCAACGAGGCACAGGAAACAGCCGTAAGCTCTCCTGTCCTTCAGCAAAGCTGTTACTGTTGTATTTGAAGGTACAATCCTTTCTCTCTCCACAGCCTATTGCACTGTACTCTGGTTAGGGCTTTAGGAGAGCTAACAGGGAGAATACATTGCCATGGGTTTATGTTTTAATTTAGGTATGATAGAGGACCTTGGTCTGCAAATCTCCACTGTATTTTTACTGTGTATGTAATGTTCAGTGCTTTCATGAACACTCTTTTCAATCTTTGCTACGAATTCTTAGCTGGACAAAATTTTAGTAATAGAATGTATTCAAATCATCTTTTGTACAAAGGGATTAATTTTATCCCTTATATCTTACCAAATCTTTATTGGAGAAGACATAAAATAATTTTGCAGACTTTTCTGAATTTCAGTGAGGGTAACATTTGCTTACCAAATGCACTGGTTTTGGAGCCTTTCCATGCTCATCTCCCTTTGCATACAGCTGTATACATCTTCTCCTTTCCTATATTCAATTAGTATTCAGCAGCAGGGGATTAAATCGTTCCACTCACATGGCTTCTGCTGTTGCTCTCTATAAATTCTTGACTGTGACACTTTGACTTGTCCCTCTGGCTTGCAGGATTCCCAGGGAGCCCAGCAGTGACCAGTTTACATAACTGTATAGGTCTGCAATTAAAGCAGTTTCAAATGCAACTAAACACATCAGGAAAAGATGTGCATAAACCCTCTATATTTTTACTGTCTGTTTTTGATGTTTCCTTGTAAGTGCAGTTGTATTCTTCTGAAATGAGTTAACCTGGCTGTGAAAATGCTGCAAACAAGTCTCACCCATTAACCAGAGCAATTAAACAGTAGCAAATAGATGCCACAGGCTATCAGGTTTTTGAAGACCATGGGGAGGTGGCTGCTGCACTTAGGAGAATTTTCTTTGACAGCACAATTTTGAGTTTTGGCTCAATATTTGCTTGGAAATGTCCTGATCTGGTGCAGAAAGCAGAGTCTCCCAGCTGGGATCATCTTCACTGATGAGGAAACTAATTCTCCATCCACCACTTGTGCTATAAGGAAATCCCTATTCTCAGTGTGGATACATGGAATGGTTTGGGTCGGAAGGGACCTTAAAGATGATCTTATTCCAACCCCCTGCCATGGGAAAGGGCACTTTCCTCTAGACCAAGTTGCTCTAAGCCCCATCTAATCTGACCTTAAACACTTCCAGGGACAGAGCAGCCACAGCTTCTCTCTCCTAGTCCTTTTTTCCAGGGGCAGGAGCCCTGCCCAAATTACAGGGGAGGTGCAACACAAAAAAGATCCTGGGAAATTAATAATTTTCTCATCCCTCATACCTATTTCCCTTTTGCATTGAGAAAATGTAACAGTTGTGGCAAAGGCTGGTGCAGCCTCTTCTCATGCTGATGGTGTCTGACACAGCATTAATGTGGAGTCAGACATGAAAAACAATGCAAGTAGCATTGATTTGTTGTTTTCCAGGTTGGTTAAGTTCCTTCTGATTGGGGAAAGGGATTTAAATATAGCTTGGCAGTCTGGAGGGCATATGTACAGCCAGGAGTTGTGTTTCCACCGATCTTAATGGTGACACTCTCACACTACTTTCAGGGGATTCTGAAATTATTATTAAGAGTTAATAATAATTTCAGAATTATTATTAACTCTTAATATTATTATCAGAAAGAGTTAACCCCAATAATGCTTCCAGAAAAAAAAAAAAAAAAGGGGGTTTTTAGTTTCCCTTGGGTCTCAGTGATCCTTACAGGTCCCTTCCAACTCAGGATATTCTATAATTCATTGTGGTAGGTATTAAATGCAGCATCTGCTATCCACATTCATGCTTTAACTCCACTGCTATCAAATTCATCAGTTTAAAAATTGCAAATTTTGATTTGTATGTGGGGCAAAATGCAGGTGAAGATGAGCAGAGGTATTAAATGCATTCTTATATAAATAACTGGAATTCTACACTCATTTTGAAGGCACTGCTGAGGCTGCTGTGCTGCTTTCTGCCAGTATCTGAACACTGAGCTCTGCTGGGCAGGGGGTTGTGCTGAGGCCTCATGCAAGGGCTGTGATCCCCAGGTATTCTAAATGGGAAAGGCACTGCAAGGATCAGGAAGGGAAAGCCTTCATAAGGTGGTTCTCAGAAAACCCATTTTAGTAGGAAGGGTTTCATGAGTAGAATTGCTTTGTCCCTCAAATATTGTGGTTTTAAAAGCTCCAAATTTTTTAAATACAGTTTTTAAAAATAAAAAATATAAATTTTTCAGAAGTTTCAAATTTTTTTGCTTCATTTGAGGTGAAAAAACCCCTTTTGCCATGTAACCTGGCTACACCCTGACTCCTGGGAACCTAGATCAGTCAGATTAATGGGATGGGGCTCAGGCATGGGTGGGAACAGGTGAAGGAAGGTTGAGTTCTGCTGATGCATTTCTGGTGCTGGTGGGGTGGGGAACCTTCAGTGCTGATAAACCTCTGTTCCCTTGAGTTACTGCCTTGGTGTGCCTCTAGTTATATTGAGACAGCATGGAAGAGGATTAGGAATCATGAGCAGGAGGCAATATACCAGGCAGAGGTGGATGTCCCAGGTGAGCAGGCTCTGGAGGTAGCACTGGTGAGATAATTCATGTGGTCTGATGTCTGGCATGACCCAGCAGGATTTTGTCAGGTGTGCAGTGTGGATGGGGGTCCTGGATCCAAGCTGGTGCTTGCCCAAAACATGTGTCATGGGAAGGTCAAGTGTGCATTTGTTCCATGCTCCAGGGGACAGACAATGCCAGGCTCCTTATGGTGGCAGAGGAAAACAGAAATGGGCTGTGTGTGCTGGAAAACATCAGTCTTGCTCCCCCTCAAATACAACCCCAGAATAAGCCTGGAGGAGCAGCTGTGTGTCCTGGGCTGTGCTCCCTTGTGCTCCTCAGTCAGGTGAGGCAGAGCCTGGCTTGTGCTTGGTGGGGGCACATCCAAGTGGGATCAAAATACTTTGTGGAGTAATTCTGATTGTAATTGTAATGAAGGAGCTCTTTCCCCACAGGTCAGTGAGAAGTGCTTCTGTAGCAGGGCTGCCTTGTTCTCTCTTGAGCGTGATTCTGAATGACTGTACCATCCATGGCCCTTGAAGAGCCCAGGGGGATCACTGCAGCACTATCAGCTGTTGTTGGTATGAGGCATCCATTGCTCTGCTGTTCCACGTGGCTGTGAGAGGACTTGGGAAAAGATGATGGGATCCTTTAATAGAGAACAAGTTAAGGAATGTTCCAAAGCCTTCATGCAGAAATACCCTTTGGTGCCTAAAGGAGGCTGCAGAAGTTCTCTGTTTGGATGTTCAAGTTGGAATGCAGGATTTTGCTGGTTTTTTCTCTTACTTTTTCATGGCTCAGCCTTAGGCTGTCTAGCTCAGAGAGAAAGATTTTATCAAGTCACTCATCTTATTAATTTCCTTGAAATTTTTTGCTAGTTCCATATGTGCCACTCATTTTAACACTCTGTCAGTATAAGGTGGCAGCAGGGTTGCAGACACTGTGTTTTGTTAGTCGGGGTAACATAGTCCCAGGCTTTTACTGAGCTTCATGAGTGTGTAGTGGTTCAGGTGTTCAGAGAAGCACTGGAAATGCCTATTTAAATTCTTCCCCAGCTACTGGAATAAAGAAGATAAATCATAAATAAACTTAAATTATGATCTGTCTTCTTTGCAGATATCTCTCCCCACCTCATGTAGCAGAAAAATCCATGTTGTAAATCCCCTGTGAAGCGCTTTCTGCTGGCAGTTCCAGTGGCTGCGTTAAAGGGATGCTCACTGCCATATTTCAAATCTTGGGCACCTTTTATTTTCCTCATGCAAGTGTGCTCCTGGGTGCAACTGGGGGAGAAAGACAGCAGTTTGTCTAGATGATGTGCTCTGCAAGCTCAGATAAGAATATCATGACCTAGAAAAGAAAAAGAAAAAAGGTAAAAGAGGCCCATAACTCAGGGATTCTTGTTCCTTCAGATAATATGGAGCATGCTTAGCACACCTGGGGATGGAGACCCATCTCCCGGGAAGCAGTGAAATTAAGAAGTGCTGGTGCTGCTGAAGGTAAGAGAGATTGGGGTCTTTTGGGTTTTTCTTACATGAGGCTTCAGCTGTCTGCCAAACTTCCACATTCTGCTCTGAGAGACAGAAGGGAGCAGCTGTGTCAGTGTTACCTCTTGCCACCATACCTGCTCCACTTTGCTGCTGACATTGTCAGCTTAATCAGAGGGCGGGGGGGAAAGCACCTTTCCTTGCTGCTTTCTGCTTACCAAGATGTGTTTCAAGATTAAATTGGGACGTGTCTCTTCATCTTTGTGCCGTGGACGTGCTGAATCTGCACATGGGAAGTAAAAAAGAACTTTTTGACCAAAGATTCAGGCTCTGTGCTGACGCTGCTTCTTTTTTTTTTTTTTGGCACAGCTTAGCCAGACTTGTCAGCTGAGCACAACAGGAAGGAAGCAAAAAAAAACCAACCTGAAAATCTGGTATTACAGCATTAACTGCAGAAAAGTGGTATTTAGAGTGGTGGTGGTGTCCTGATAAGTGCAGGGTGCTGTGAAGCCAGGTGATTTTTCATTAACATTTCATTTTACTTTAGGGATTCCTGTTTTCAAGTTCTCATTTGATTTCTGCAGAATTCCTCTGTTGAAAAGAGTTTTTCTGAAGAGCAGGAGCTGTGGCCAGACTGTAGGCTTGGCTTGTGCTTTCTAGGTTGTGCATTCCCCCAGTTTAATTCTACATTTGTGGATGGTATAAGTTATATTATGCCTCTTCAAAGTCATCCTATGACTGATTGGGACTGATGAGACAGAGAATGGATTGGTTTGAGAAGCTAATTTGCAGGTGGGACTTTTGGCAGCCTCATTCCCAATGCCTGACCCACATGGGATCCCTCATTTCTATGAGTTCAGGTTTTCCACTGAAAACAGCATTTTATGGGTGAACCTGAGAATGGTGGGACAAAGCAGTCACTATTCCAGCTTTCTTTTGTTTCCATAAGAAATATTGACTGGTTTTGATTGAATGATCAATTAATACCCCTCAGCATGCACACACACTGAATTAATTTGATAATCCCTTGTGTAAAGAAGAATATTTTTTGTTAGTATACAACAGAACAAATCATATCCTGTAATAGTAAATGTCATGATATTGATCAAAATTGGCAACAGCATCTCCAAAACTTGTTGCCACTGCTCGGTACTTTTTTCCTTTCTCTCCTCCTTTCATTTTAAAGGTACCTTTCAAAACCAACTGCATCACTGAACTTTTCAAGGTGTGGGGGTTTTGTTGGGTTTTTTTTCCTTTTTCCTGCTGTTCGTACAAAGTGATTTGTGCTTGAGTGATCATTCCTGGTGAAATCTTGTGTGAAGCAAGCTGTTGGTGGGGCAAGGTGGGGGCACCCAGCTCAGGAAGGGGTTGCTCCATGGCGTAATGGAGCTAATGGCAATACAGCTGTGGGTACATCTGATGTTAAACTACCATTATTTAAACTTTATGATGCGAGAGACTGCCAACTCTCCCACTTGCAGCATATAAATTATGTCAATTGCTCATGCACTTTTTTTAACCCTGATTTCTCTTGAATTATGGATGATAGACAGGGCCAGAATTTGCTTTTAGTGTTCCCTTGTGACTGTGTGTGTGCTGAGTGCGCTGAGCAGTCATAATCTCAGTGTGTGCAGTCAGGGGATGTGTAATATAATTTGGGCTATGACCATATAGCTTGTACCCTTACCATTTAAGGAATTACAACATCTGAAACTCGGAGCTATTTTGGGGCAGGGTGGGTGCTTTGATGCCAGGTTTGACCTGCCGAGGCTGGAAGGTTTCATAGCTGTGAACTCTGCGTCCCTGATGGGTTTTTGAAAAGCAGCGTGATGTTCCCTTTCAAGAGAGCCCTCCATTGTGGGAATTAGAGCCTGTCTTCCAGGCTTCATTGTGGGGAGGAATAATAGCTCCTGTCTGTAATGAAAATATTATGATTGCCATGCTTTGAAGTTTTCCAGCCCAAATGTGTGGTGGTGGAGTGCATTCATCAAGCCATTCACTTAGTTGACTGAATGCTCTTGCGTGGGTAGGGAATGGGTTTGCCTGGAACAAATTAAAGCAGCACACTCCAGAGGTGATGGGGACCTGCCAAGCTGCTGGCCTTGCTGTGATTTTGACTACTGGTACTGGTCCTCAGCAAGGGAAACCTTTTAAAAGGTGTCAGTGCTGTGTGTGGATATCGTAGTACTTTTGTAGAAGCAAGTCAAGGCACTGCTGCTTTTAAGATAATTTCTGCAGCATTTATTGAATAATGTGTGTTTTAAGGAGTTCTAACAGCAGGTGTTTGTAAATTATATGAGGCAGCTACAAACTGCGTGTCTGCACTCCTGTTGCTGCATCTGGATTCAACATAAAATTTAAGGCTTTTTTTTTTCTTGCTTAAATGTGAAGAAAGCTTCACTCCCTGGCATATTGATTTTACAAGCATTAGCACTTTAATCAAACAGCTCTGAAGTGTTGCACTTCATTAACTGATCTTTAGGAGGAAAGTGCAAACTGTTTGCATTCGGTGAAGCTTGTCCTTGCTGATGGCACTCAAAATGCCCCGTGCTGGAAGATGTTAGACGTGAGTCGTGCTTGGAGTGGAGGCAGCAGAGCTCAGAGCTTTGGAAATGGCTGGGTGGAAGAAATCAGTGTAGTCAGGTGCTGTGGCAAGTGGTGCTCCAGGAAAACCCATAGCACTGTCAGGGAACAGGCTGCCCAGGGCAGTGGTGCAGTCACCGTCCCTGGAGGGATTTAAAGACATGTAAATGTGGCACTTGAAGACAGTGTAGTGGTGGACTTGGCAGTGCTGGGGGAACAGTCACACCTGATGGCCTTGAGGGCTTCTCCAACCTAAATTTTTCTGTGATTCTGTCATTTCATTGAAAAAGTCTTTTAGGCTTGTGAAGCTGTTCAGAAGCAAATCCTAGTTTAGCTCAGAGGAGATGGGGATAGGATGTAAAATTCTTTTATGTGGCCAAATGAATCCTCCTGCAGATCCTTTTGGAGAACGAGGTGCTGCCATAGAAGGACCAGCCAACAGGAGCCAGTGTGAATCTGGGCTGGACACTGCTTCGTGCTCTGCTGCCCATTGCTGCACATCAGGCTTCTGAGGGCACTTGGCTGGCCAATATTACATTTATAATACTGTAATACTGTTTACAGGCATAATTATGAGGTCTTATTAATAACAAGCATTGTATAATGAACACTTTTACAAATAATGACTTCATAATGTTGCCTAAACCATTGCTTTAAAAGTGACTAGAACACTACCACTTATTACAGTAATGTTTAAAACCTAAAGTATGCTATCAAAGCTTTATTTCCTTTCATATTTTCCTTATTCTCCTGTTTTCTAATTTTTCTTTCCACACTTCTATTTTTGACATTTTGGCATATGCAGACAGTCCCAGTAAGATATATTTACCAAAAGTGCTGTGGAAGCACTCCCAAAGTATTGAGCCGTGTCTCTTCACAGCTGCAGTCTGTCACTGGCACACATACATGTAAAATACTGTTATGAGACCATTTAATGGGTGCAGTTCATTAAGAGAGGAGAGAGAAGTGTGTTCTTCTCCCTGCCAAGAGCCGTGTGGTCCCCAAGACTCTTTGCCAGCACAGACCTCTCTGAAGAAAATCCCTTAATCCTTGGGTGAGCAAATATGATGAGAACATTCCGTGCTTTGTTGTGTGCTATGATCTAATTGAGATTTAATGCATTCTGCCACGTCCCTGCTGTGGACTCCCTTTGGACCCTCCGGTACAAAGCTTGGTGTTGGAAGTTTGTTTTTTTTTCTGTATCCCAATTTATGCCTTCCAAGACTTTCAGGCTTTTTTTTTTGTTGTTTGCACATGTGGAATAGTTGTGCTGGCAGACATGCCCGGGAAGGGAAGAAATGAGATCCTTGGTTTTCCTTTCAAAAAGCAATATTTGCTTTAAGAGTATTGAATTATGATTCTTTCATACTCCCACCCCTCTGTTTAATAATTATGTATTTGCTACTGATTGTGTTAAATACATCTGCACTTCACACAGTGGTATCTAATTCCACAGCAATATTTCAGTATAAAATCAATTGGAATTGCCAGTACAAATGTGTGTAACAAAGCCAGCAGGAGGAAGTTTTGGACAGCTTTTGGAGCCCAGTAGCTCTGGTCTCATAAGGGAATTCCAGCCCACAAAGCTGCCTGTGCCAGCCTGGGGACACTGAGTCCCTGTCCCACGTTGTGCCTTTCCTTGCTGATCAGGGACACACAGTGGGTTTTCACATAAAAAAATCCAAGGAAAACGATCATTCTCCTCACCCCTGAACTCCATTCCTGAGAATCTGAGCCCTGTTTCTAGTGGAGAGACCTTTACATGGGAAGAGATGCTGTAATTTTTAATTGTTTTATATGTTTTAGCCACTAAAGTGGGCATTGTTGAGGCAAATAAGACTTTATATGTGAACTTTGGGAAACTTGATTGCAGTTCAGGATCACTCCTGCCATCACACAGAGAGCAATTTGCCGTTTTCTCATTTTCCTTTTTCTTCCCCTCTCCCCTCCTTGCCAGCTGGTCATTCACTCCATTTCACTGTGAGACCCAAGGGGTTTTTTATTTATTGACAGTCTTAGACCTTTCTTCCCCCCAAAGTGGGCACTCTGCATGTTCTTCCACCTGAGTAACCTGGAGGCAGCAATTTAGTGCCTGCAGGTCGTGTTGGAGTCAGTAAATCACCCTCCAGGATCCCTGCAGGGACCTGCTCTGCGAATGCAGCTCCTGTTGGTGTCAGTGAGGATTATGAACATGAATAGTTGGCAGCTCTGGTTTGTCCATTAGGCAGAGACAAATATTTCCATTGAGAAATGCAGGTTTTTAAATCAAAGCTGTGCTACATTTTTAAGTGCAGAAAATTTTCAAGTAACACCATTTTTGCCTTTTTTTTTTTTAACATGAGCTCTGTCTCGTGGACAGCCCCAGCTTGTTGCAGTTCTGAAGTTGTTTGAATCTCCCATGCTGGGTGTTAATGGGAACAGGAGCAGTTGAACACATGCACATCAATAGGAGACTCGGAAGCATAAAAATTGAATTCTCTCCTGCCTTTTCCTTTCCTGTAGAGAAAATAGGCCCCATTAGCACAGAAAGCTTTGGCAAGGTGGTATTTGCAGTCCAAGGCTGGAAAGCAGCTGCCATCCCCAGTGTGTTGTTCAGCAGAGGTCTTCACTTTTCATTGCTGCCAGTAATCCTATTTACTGTGAGCATGAAATGCCAACTGGATTTTGGCTGCTGGATGTGATGTTCTGTTATGAATGGGATGAAGTATTGTGCTGCAGTGGATCTGATGGAGCCACACACAGGGATGTGCTGCCCAGCCATGGATGGGGACTGTCAGCCTTTTCCAAGCCATGGTGTGATAGGAAGAGCCAGGCTGGAGGGGATCAAACAAAATTTTTGTCTCTAAAGCAAATGTTTTTTGAAGTGAACTTTTTTTTTCCCCAGGCATTTCCAGTCATCCCTGTCATGCTGCTCGTATATTTCCTTCGCAAGCTTTGGGCTCCTGTATTGCTGTGCTGAGCTGCAGAATATTGCAGCACGCCAGACTGGTGGGGAGGCACTGGCAGGTCCTGGGTGGGGTCTGCAGAGTGGGGGGGCCTGGGTGTGTTGTCAAAGGGCAGTACCAGCTGCTTCTCTGCTGATAAATTCATCACTTGAGCTCTGTGTGCTTATGGAAAAGAGCTGTGTCCTTGGCACAGGATGTTCCTATTTACTGTTTGTATTTATTTATTTATTTATTTATTTATTTATTTATTTATTTATTTATTTATTTATTTATTTATTTATTTATTGCCTTTACTCCTGTAGAGTCAAGTATAGTGACTCTCACTGTTTTTTCCCTTTCTGGTCAGTCATCCAAAGAGATTGGTGGAAACACTGCCCCTATTTCCTTTCTTTTGATCTGATTCATCGTTGCCTTGTTCCCTCCAAGAGCTCCGTGTGCTGATCCAAAGGGACAAGTGGCAATGACAGAGACTGGGGGGACAGACCAGGGAGTTTCTTGAATTGTCCCCCCTTTTTACAGTGAGGACATTTACTTCACTTCTCTAAGGCATCAGTGAATGAGCTTGAACTGTAAGCTGGTAGAAAAGCCCAATTCCAGTCTCCTATCCAAAATACGGTGCCTACCTGTTCTTGACTCGTGCCAGGCATCTCATGTCTCTGCTTTAAACTGGTGCCACTGGTTTTCTGGGGCTTTCATGTCAGTCATCTCACCTGTGTTCAGATGTAACCGCTGCTTTGAGCTCCCAGGTGTCTGTGCTCACCTTGTGCTCCTCTCTTGGTGTAGTTGTGCCATATCTGTGTGGATCAGCCCAACAACACGCCCTGCACCAAAATGCCTTTTGTTCTGTCTCCTTTCTTGAAAGAATAAAAAGCCCCATAATGCTGCCTTTGCCCAATATACTCTGATGTTGATGACTGATGACTGCTGCTTATTCCAGTTTTTTATCCCAAGCTTTTCCTCTTCTGCTATTAAATGTGACCCTCTTGTTTTCATTTGGTGCCTTTGTATTCAAAGGGAAACAGTGATCAGTTGATTTGATCTGTTGTTGCTTGTTTTGTTTCTGTGTACAGAGCACATTAAAAGGGAAGGGAGTGAATACACCTACTCTTGTTTTATAGCCACCCTTTCAGATCCAGCTCTCCCCACACTTTCCTGGTGTGGGTGACTGAGGAGTGCTCCCACACTCCAAATGCAGGCTGCTGTCTTTGTTTGGCAGAAGGATAAATCCTGGATGGATTTCTTGCATGGCTGTGGACCAGCACTGAGGCCATGGAAGGGGAAAAGCTCTTTGTGGGGATGAGGGGAAGAGGCTCTGCCCTCCTGGGCAGTTTCCCAAACCAGATGCCCAGCTGTACAAATTAAGAAAATTCTGATTAAATTAAAACTATTTGAAACAAAAAATGCAGTCATTGCAGAAACCCCTAATCAGTTACAGATTTTTATCTATTTTTTTATCTCTTCTGAATTTTTCTTTTTAGATTGTGAATCTCAACCTGAGAAACCAGTGATATATTCTAGTCCTCAGAATAAAAAGAAAAAGCAGATAATCTTAACATTTTGGTGCTAATGCTCCATTTCTGCACTGATACCTTCAGAGCCAGTTTTAACATTATATGAAGTTTAAAGGCTTTTCACTTTCAAAATAGCTTTTTAGTAGTTTTTTTCATCTTATTGTGTTATCCTTTCAGTAGTTTCAGTAGCCAATAACTCTTCTGTCAGGTAAATGCACTTTAAAATGCTTCCTTCAGCACAGAGCAAATATGGAGAGAGTAAAAGGTTTGTAATGCAGGGGAAATGGCATTAATTCTGCTGTCCTCCTTTGTAGAAGAGCACAGGGAAAAGTAACTGCTGGAGGGTAAGTGGGGATGACAAAAAAGATATCTTTTTGTTGAATTTAGGAGTTTAAGATGCTGATGCGTGTACTTACTGCTTGGTGCAGGTTGGGGTGATGTGGCAGGACTGGGAAAAGACGGTGAAGGTGTACTGGGGTATTTACCTCAGGAGTAGGAAGAGATCTTGAAATCTTATATTCAGAGGAGATAAATCTTTAATCACAGTCAGGGTAATTTTCATTATTGATGCAAAAGTGAAATTCTCAGGGAGGGGGTGAGAAATAGATTTGCCCTGGGGACAGAGCCTCAAAAGGCTGGGTATTAACAATGGCTGTTAGGTCTGACGGGCACTTGCTGACAGACTCAAGGGGTTTGTCCTATATGAGATGAAGGTTTCCATGTGTTAACATTGTCTTCAGATGGAGTTAAAGAAAATGGTGTGTCCACAAAATACAGGTGTCCTGGAGTATCATGGCCTCCTGGATTAGACAGCAAATAGAAAATTAAACCAGTGGAGAGTTACAAAATTAGCACTAGGTGCAGAAGACCTGCATGCAGTTGCTTTAAAAATAGTGTTTCTCCTTATTTCTTAGTCTTGGAGCAGAAATTCACTAAAGATAACAGAGAATGGGAAAGGGGATTGCAAATTGTTATTGATTGGTGTTGGGCTGTGGAGATGTTTCACTCTGGTTTCAAGCTCCTGGAGCATTTCCTGCTCACTCTCACTGACCAGCACTGAATTAAAGCTTGGGGCACTGCAGTCTCTTGTGCTAGAGCAAGGGGAGCTGCTGGGGCACATATGGAGTCAGGAATTTGGGGGGGATGTTTGTATTTTTTTTATATATATATGTTGGTAGCATTGCAATTAAAAGCAACTCGCTCTGCCTGGCCATGCACACACCTGAGTGCAGCTTCTGCTCCATGGCTTGGCTGGAGCAATGATCTGAGAACAACCTTTGAGTTGCTGAGCAGATGCCACCATTGAGCAGAACTGGGTTCGTTTCAGGGTTATCTGCAGTCTCAGTGCAAAATGTACGTTTGTCTTCATCACTGTCCCATTGGAAGATGTTGAGTTTGTTTGGATTTGCTATCATTTTAATGTGCTTTGTTCCTGAGTTTTTATGAACCTTAACAGACAAGCACTGCATAATGTATATAGAGAACATTTTAAAGACACATCCTGTTCTTACTAATTTTTAAAGGCAATCCCAAGGTGGGATGCAGTCCTGGACAAGCTGCCAGCAGTGTGCCTCACATGTTTGCCTTGCACATCCCTGGAAGTGTCCAAGGCCAGATTGGATGTGGCTTGAGGCAACCTGGTCTGGTGGAAGGTGTCCCTCCCCATGGCAGAGGGGTTGAAACAAGATGATCTTTAAGGTCCCTTTCAACCCAAACTGTTCTGTGATTCTAGGAAAACTATTTTATAAAATATCCTTTCTTCTGTGTCCCAATGCAGATGTAACGCATCTTTCTTAAATATTTGTGTGATTGTAATTCTCCCCATAATGGACCTGTTTGGCTCCTGCCTCATACTTGTGCTATATGGTAACACTCCTGTGCTCGCAATCTATGAGGCTCTAAGGCATCTAGTTGGGAAAACATAAATGAAATGTCTTGGGGAAAAAAATGTGAAAAGACACTGTGCAGCCTCAACAGTTTCAAGCTGGAGGTTTATGCTGATTTAGGTGTGATGCAAGAGAGGCACTAATCCTGTTGCTGAAGCCGCTCCTCAATCAAGGAAAGTGTCCATGAGTCAAATACAAGTTTTGCTTTACCCAGGAGAAAAAATACCCAAACACAAAACACCTGCACTAACACAAATCCCATTACAACTAAATAGCTTTAATATTTTTTTCCCCTTTTATTTCCAGCAAATGTCATCTTCTACAGAAAGGCATCAGTTCTCAGAAATAGACTCACAAAATGAATCCAGTCCCTAATTTTCACACAGAACTATCTGCCTTCCTTTATGTGTAGTAGTAAATGACAGAAGTGTTGCAAGTTGTATATAGATGCAACTATTGATGGATTCTGTCTGGAAGCTTTTACCCTTGTAAATTAATCTGCTTGGGATGAAGGGGCAGGAGAAGGAAGTGACAGTAAAAGGCTCTATAGATTCATTTTCTCAGTAGACCAAGCTGAGTTGTTCTTTGAAATTATCATACTAAAGATTTTTTTTCCCCTCTTCATAGCATGGTCTTCCTTATCTCCAGTGAGGGGATCAAGCAAGGAGGGCAGATTGGATAGATACTAGGAAAAAAATCTTCCCTGTGAGGGTGGGGGAGCCCTGGCACAGGTTGCCCGGAGAAGCTGTGTCTGCCCCATCCTTAGAAGTGTTCAAGGCCAGGTTGGACAGGGCTTGGAGCAACCTGGGATAGTGGAAGGTGTCCCTGCCCATGGCAGGAGGTTAGAACAAGATGAGGTTAAGGTCTGTTCCATTCTCTTAAGGTCTGATCACCATTCTGTGATCCTGTGATTTAATTACTTTATATTTAGCTTGTAGTCACTGCCAACCTCCATCCTTTTCTAATCTGGTGTTTCTGCCTCTTATACATCTTTGGGTTGTGTTTAAACAAAGCTTTAAAGCTGTTCATCAAGAACATGACTTCATTTGTAAGGCTGAAGTGTGTGACATGCACCTCTTAAAGAAAAGAAAAGGAAATGTTTCTGGAAGTGCTGACACTGTGGTGACACTAATGGAGGGTTCTAACCTGTCATGGTGAAACCTCCTGCAGGGACATTTGAACAGTTTTGTGCAAGTCAGATGATTTTTTAATTTACATAGAGCTGAATTCAAGAGTAATGTAATAAGGAAACTGAATGGGTATTAATTATAAATTAATATAATTTTTATGCTATATAAAAATAATATCTATTCCTTTTCTATTCCTCTTCCAGTTAAAAATAATCAGAATAATGTTCTTTTTTTCAATACAAACACAATGATGAGCTGTCTTTCTGCTTCTGCTCTTTGGCCTCAATGAGCCTTATAAACTGATGTCTGAATGAGAAAATAAATAGGAAACTGGAAAAATCTTTCTATCCAATCTGAAATAACATTGCATTTGTGCATATATAAAGGGAAAATAGGCATGCAATAAACAAATTGATTTATTTTCTGATAAATGGTCTTATTGCAAAGTAATGAGTCAAAAAATAGAAAATGAAGAGATTTCTGTGAGACTGAAGAATGCTCTTCAGATGGGAACTGGGTGTCTTTTGGTTTTGAACCGTTGGTAATACTGCAAGATGTTTTTACATAGGTGTTGTAAGTGATGGCTAAGCATGCTCCCTGCCACTGCAGCGTGTCCCAGTACACTTGGTTTATGGATTTCACCCTCCTCCAAGTAGAAGTGATCCAAATGAGGGTAAAACTGTGAAAATTGTGGAATCAGATATTGAAAAATAGGTGGAAGTGAGAGACTTCTGCCTGGTTCCAAGGAGCTTTGAGGGGCAGCTGTGCAAAGGCCTCGGGGTTCATGGTGATGGTGGAGGAGCCAGGGGAGGTGTGAGCATCTTGTAGGGGAAGAGCTTTGGGTTGTGTGTCCAGGGGGAGAGGGGAGTGGGGAGCAAGCCAAAGGCAACATCCATGGACAGATTTAATGGTTAATAGCTGGGAAAGATCCAGGCTGTTCGGGTTCCCTCCAGGAGCTCCACTGGTAATGCAATTGGAGAAATGGATATGAAAACAGGCAAGTCTTCTATAGTTTTTTTATTACTGGATTGTAACCTCCCCCCAGTCTCTGCCACAAGAATTTCATTGAAGGAATAACATAAAGATACATGACTCAAAGGATAAAAACCCACTGAAAACAAGGAAGGGGAGCCAGGCTGGGCCTGAGAGTAGGAGTGAAGAAACAGGACAGACATAAGATTCATGAGCAAGATTAAGGGCAGCAAGACTGATTTTGAGCAGCGACTCATGGGAATTTCACTGCCTTCCTTCAGAAGAATCTGTTCTTCTGATGGAGTTTGACCAAAGGAACCAAAGTATTAAGGTGATCTATTCCCTCCAGATCTGAGATGGTAAATTTTCAGCTTTTTTTTTTGGCTGTGGAATACTGACAAAATTAAAACCACAGTCAAGTAAAATGCATGTGAGTGCACACATGCATGTGTATAAGCATGTTGCTACTATGCTTCACTGGGTTTCTCACAGCACTGGAAATAGGGGTGCCCAAGGAAACATTGAATTAAACCGCAGAATCACGGACTGGTCTGGGTTGGAAGGGACTTTAAAGCTCCTCTTGTTCCAACTCCTCTGCCGTGGCTGGGTATACCTTCCACTAGACCAGGTTGCTCCAAACCATGTCCAGTCTGGCCCCGAACATTTAATCCTTCTGATCAATGCAGGAAATATATTAATCTTCTGCTAAAATTGTGCTGGTTTTTGTCCAGCTGGTTGTGAGGACCTGCTAAGCAGCTCACAAATGCAGGGAGAGGTGTGATGCCAATGGGAACTGCACAAATTTACATTTGTGTCTATCCTTGCTGCACAGGAGTAATGTAATAAAATTGCCTTCAGTGTGCAGTACCTATCAAAGATAAATTTAGAGAAACATTTAATAAAGAGCAATTTTATGAATTGCCTCTTTATCAGCTCTTTCGAGAAGAGAACAATCAGGAAAATTGTGCATGGTAAAGTTTCATGGCAAGGATCTAAATATATACAATCTCATACCTGGGTTGGTGTTTCTTGCTCAGTAATTTCTGTATATGCTTACATAGTTTGGATCTTTTCATCTCTACATGTCTTTTGTCTCTTTTTTCCTGTTAGTACCCTCACAGACCACAATACCATCCAAAAATAATACTTGATTAAGCTTTTGATCTCGCAGTGGTTAGATGGATTTGAAATGGGGCAAAATTAGGCTAATCACACTAAGAACAGCATAGTTACTTCTGATTTTCAAATGCCTTTTCCTGGTATGACCTCCAACGGTTTTCAGAGTTCTGACAGACACAGAAAGTAACATTAATTCCCATTTTCCGATGTCAAAATTGATACAGAAAATTTTTCTATAGTATTGAGTGCTTCCTTGGTGTTTTTTGCAGAGTAACTGCTTGCTGTTATTGACCTTCTGTTGAGCAATTACAATTTGTTTTCATTTGATATTAAACTGCAGACACAGATTAAGCAGTTCCCTTCATTCTGGTGTCCTTGGTGCGACTATTTGTCACAACACTCCTTTCCAGAGTCTATTTTTCTTTCCTTTTGGGTTTGGTTTTGTTTTTTAAACTCTGTGAATCATCCTGAAATAACATGACTATCTGGGAAGTCTTGCTAGCTTTTGTTGTGAAGAGGCTTTCCATATTATCCTGCCTTTTGTTTCATGTAGAGCATCTAAACTGGTGAAAATGATTGATTTTCTGTCCTCCTCTTCCAAGGCTGATGTGTCCCTCTCCATCCTGCTGCAAGATGTGCACAAACACACAGAGTTGTCTCATGGTTCTAGAAAGAAAATAGTTTGTATCTATAGCAGCTCATATGCTTGAAACCCCTTTTATTTTCTGTGTTATTCTTCAGGACAAGTCACCATTTTTGCTTTATAAAAATAAATAAATTATAGCAACAAAGGCTAGTAACAGACAATGAAATTGCTGTTGCCTTGCCCAGGTGATTTACCACGGCTTCTCTGCCTCTCCACTCTCATGTCAGGCATGAAGTGAAAAACCGATAAACCCTTAGAGCAGACTATTATGAAATTCCTGCTTTGTTTCCTTTTTCACTGTATTGTGGCAGTAATGACATATGCAGCACACAACTTGCTTGCTGATCATAAGCCAGGTTCACTATGCAGCTCAACTGTGGTTGCATCCAACCATGTGTTACTCAAGATCTACTTACGAGGTGCTGGGTAAAGAAGGTTTAGGAAGCTGTGCTGCAGCGTCTGGCTTTGTGTCATCAGCGAAAATGAGTTGTGGCAAAGGAAGTGTGTGGCTGTGTATAATCTGTATGTGAATAGATGTATGTAGATACACACTTGAGCTTGTATCACTGTCACAGAGAGTTTGATTTTATTTTTATTTTAATACAACACTTGCAAGGTGCAGCATTGCCTTGGAAGGACTTGGTATAGAAGCTTCCAGTTTCAGTCATATATAATTAAAATTTCTAGTTTTAGCCCTAACTCTGATGTAATGTATAAACTTCTTCCTTCAGCAATAAACCCGGATGCCCAGCTGCCTGCTGGAGCTCACTGTTACTTGCGGGCAAACTCGGTTTCTACATGTAAATGTAGTAATTTACACTTCCACTGTGTATAAGCCACTTTTTATGAGCAGTGATATGCTAGAGCTGTTTGGGTTTTGAGTTTGCTATCTGTGATGGGTTTGTCTGGTTGGTCCTAAGGGAAACTGATGCCTGGAGTGGCCACCTAAAATACAGAGACTAGACAAAATAAGAGAATAAAAGGTGGGTATTTATTTGAAGGGCCTTCAAAGGTACACCCTGGGCAGTCAAAAGGTTACACCCAGGATGGACCCTGGGTCACAGGTTCTTTGCACTTTTGTAAGTTTGGTCTATTTGCAAATCAGTTACAACCCCAGTTAATGATGTAATTACCCCAAGTTTGCCCTCCTCTTCAGAGGCCTTAGTTTACGTATTTTGGGGCCTGGGACAATCTAGGTGTCCTTGGAAAGCAAACCTAGAGTGGCTTATTAGGTCTAACCAGCATGAGAGTGCAGTAACTAACAAGCCACAAGAAACTTCAGAGTTACACACTAGGCAGTACAGGATTCGAAAAATATAAAAGTTGAAGCCTAAGACATCAAAACCAGTACTTGTCCTGAACCCAACCTTCCTTTGGGAGTTTTGAGGAAGTAAGAAATATGATTGTATTTGGGAGTGAAGAAAAAAAAGCATGTGAGCCTTAGTCTGATCTGTAACACATTTAGTGGTGTGCAAAAGGTAGATGAAGTCCTTGTCTGTGAGAATTAATGAGCAGTTAGAGGATGTGCATTCTCCAGCGTGGCAGGAACATCTTAATTTCCTCATTAAATTCTTGCTTTGAGATGCAGGCAGCCTGTTAACCAGGCTTATGAAATTCCTGAACTCAGTTGTTTCCTGCCTGCACCAAGCTCTTGTCAGTTTTCCACTGGAATTCCAAATTTTTCAGGGGCAACCAGGAACTGATTTGAGAAGTCAAGTGTGTTCATGGGTGTGTGAGACTGGGCTTCCTCTGTCCATCCTTCTGGCCTTAATACACTGTAACACCTCAGACTCTAGCCATGTTGAGTATAGTTAATTAGTGTTGAAGAGTGGCTTGTTTTGTAAGATGATAAATTTTTAACCTATGTAAATTACTTTCTTTGCAACTAATAAATTGAATAAATTATGCCTTTTTGACGCAGTACAGCGGGGCTCATAAATACTTTGCGCAGTTAGTTGGCAGTTTCACTTGATTACCTTTCCCATTTCTGTTTTTGATAATCCTTGTAAAAGTGAGGAATTCAGTCACTTTTAATAGTTCCAAAAAAAAGCAGTGGAAGGCGTGTTTCATGCCGGTGAGGTGCACACCAGTGTCCTGCCTGTGGGATCCACCTTGATGCAACCAAGGAAAGTCCTTTTCCGTGGTTCATGGTGCTGCTCCAAATGAATTAGTTACTTGGATAAAGACAGCAGTGCTTGTACAAACACTTCCTTTCCTCTCCATTTACACTGCTCTGTTCTGTTTCACACCCCCCCGTTGCTGTCCTTGCTGGTAAGAGGGTCCATTGGTACAGCTGCGTGAGCTTGTGGGGAACTTTAGTTCTTCAAAGGATTATGCAAATGATAATTGAATTAAAGAGCTGCTGTCAACATTATGAGGTTCTGGCAAAGAAAACTCATGTTAGCACTCTGCTTGCAGACACACAGATTTCAGAGGACTTGGACTAGGAGAAGCACATCAGGATTCCCGAATACTTGAATATTTCCTTCCTGTCTCTTTGAGGAGTATCTGTGTTATCCCCTTACCAAACTAAGCTGTTTAACCAGGAGTTGTCTGTCTGGGAACACACAGTAAATTAAACTCTGAACAAAATGAATAAGGCATAAATATAGCCAGGGTTTCTGGGTGTTTTCCATGGTAACTGGGATGGATGGAGGAAAGATTAAGTATTTTATATTTTTTTATAAGCTGGTTCTTTAACAAATCTTGATGTATCATTAAAATCTTAAAAATCTCATTCTAATAAATATGTTTGTCTTCAGTTATGCAAATTTTATATTAAAAATAAAAATACCAAAAATACTTGAGGCTCTTAAGAGAGTTTTTGCTGCTGTCAAGGCAGGGTGCAGCTGTCGCCTGCTCAGATGTGACCTGGTGCATTAAATCAGAGCAGGACACCTTGAATGAGGAGGCAGCAATAACCTTCAGCGAGATGCATGACAGCGTCCTTGGCTGGTGCAAGCTCTGAGAGATCAATTTTTAGTGATCAAGGCAGCCCACAAAGGTCTTTGCTGTAGCTGTACCTGAATTACATTTATACAGATAATAATAGCTCCTGAATCCTGATTTTTAAATAACATTAATATCATCGACAGTCTCCAAAACATGTATTTTGAGGCACATTGTGCTGGAAAAGGCGAGTGCCTGTACAGATGCAGGTCCTGCCACTGAGAGGAAGAGGAAGAGGATGCTTGACCAGAGCTTCCTCATGTCCTTGTGCTTTGGGCTGCTCTGATTTACAGCAGGCACTAATAAATAATATGGCCTTTACAGTGAGGTCTCCCTGAGGTCACAGAATTTGCATTTCTGAGGATAATTTGCAAAACTTCTGGAACAATTAGTAAAGTAAGTAAAGAATAGTCAGATACTCCTTGCATGGACTGTGCTTCTTGCACTGCTCAGAGATGCTTTGACCTTCTAGTTTATTACAAGTCAGGAAAAGTCAATATTTCTTAGCTTGCCAAGTTGGAGGAATTTTAATGAGTTATTGAGTCAAATAGTTAATCCTCCAATAACAGACTTCTTTCCCTTTCAGATTTACAGTGATAAAAACAAAGGCTTAATGGGGACGAGGAAAAATGGGGTTTTGTTAGAAACTCTTGCTTGTCTCTGTGCACATGCTTTAACCCCTTAACCATGAGTAGGTGAAATGGAGCTTCAACACAGGGGCATTTTATATTGTCATGAACTGCTGGGCAGGCAGGGGCTGTGTTGATGTTAGCAGGGAATTTAATATGATGAAATGGGATTGAAGTACCTGGTACTGATGCTCCTCACTCCTTTTACATGGGATGAGGTGCTATGGATGAGATCTGGTCTGTGCTCCTACGCTGAACTGTTTGGCTGCTGGAAAAGTCTTGGAAGGGGAAAGTCCTGAGTGCACCTTAGAGGATGTTGTGGTGCTCCAGTTGCTGCAGGATGTGTTCCACTGGGTGCTGCAGCACATCTGGCGTAGTGCTTGCACTTGAACATCCTCTGAGAGCTGGCACAACCAAAACCTTTCCAAGACCCAAACGTGCATGTGGTAAATGTAGAGAAAAGGGTTTTGCTTCCAAACTGTCTTGCTGGTCCAGACTGGCTCAGGGGCAGCCAGAGTCTCTGGCTGTTGGAAGGCTGTGCAAGGCTGGCAGTGGGTTTTGCACAAGGAAATGCTTATTCCTGCTATAATTATGCCTTTTGCAATTCCCCCTTGTAATGCTCAACTCTGTGTACTCCAATTAGCATAGAATAATCTAATTTCCTGAAACTCTCTTCATTGAGTGTAATGCTAATTATTGCTCTGAGTAGTGGCTTGTTTGGAAGTGCCCTGTCCTGTGTGAATTATACTAATGTTCTCTGTAAGCCTTTAAGTGAGGAAACTTCATAAGCAGAAAATGTTATAGCACAAGGGCAGCTTCCTTGCCCTTTTAATAGTATCAAACAGCAGATAGCACAGTAATATTCAGAATATCATATCCAGTGAATTCTTAAAAGTAGTAGAAAGTTATTTTTCACTATATGCCATTACTCAGAGTGTAGGAATGGATACTGATGGTCGTTTTTACAATGACCCAGCATTTTCCCATAACATTCTCTTCAGTGATACCCAGTAACATTCCTTTCAGTGATAGTCTTTCTTGGGGGTTATTTTTTCAAAAGCTTTCAGCAGTTGTTTGAGCTTTCCTTGAAACCTGTGTGAATTTTAGCTTGGAGGATGCTATGCTTCTGAAGATTCTGGCTCCCAGGGTGGGAGTTGGACTCTAAATGTGGACAGGAGCTGAGTGCTGGCACTTAGGGCACTTTGCTGAGTTTTGTGGCTGGAGTAGTGTAGGGTTTCAGAATTGCTTTCTGAATGTGACTCACAGTCAAAGTGTGGGCACGGAAATGCTCTCCCTGGGTTTTATTCTAGGCTCTAGTTTTGTGAAGAGCTAAAAGAACAAAGGGCCATGTGTCCATCACTTTCCAATAAAGCACTTTGAGCACACGCTCAGTGTTGTGACAGGGGAGAGCTGGAGGTCTGGGAGTGCAGATCTGAGCACTCTCTTCAAGCTGCTGCTGTTCAAAGGGGAGCATTTTTTGCCTCCAAAGCCTTTGTTGGTCCCGCTCCTGTCGGAGCTGTGCTGCTGCAGCAGCCATGTGTGGTCTGTTGAGGCAAATGTGGCTCACGGTGGCATTTTCTGCTCTTCCCAGTGCTCTACGGGCAGGATGGCCTGCACGCCTCCTGTGAGAGGAAGTACTGCGGCCGGGGCAGCAAGTGTGTGGTGAACAGGGACACAAACCAGCCCGAGTGCAGGTGTGTCGAGGATTGCAAGTCCAGCTACATGCCCGTCTGTGGATCTGATGGCAGGTTCTACGAAAACCACTGTCAGCTGCATCGAGCCTCGTGTCTGCAGAGGAAGAAAATCTACATTATCCACAGCAAGGACTGTTTCTTCAAAGGTAGGGCATTGTTGAAAATAAATACTTCTGCAGAGCTTTCGTCACTTGTCGTAATCCTGGTAAATGGCTGAACGGTATGTTTTATTTCTAAGAGCTAAATTTTTCGGGGATGATTTATTCCAGGACAGCAGAGAACACACACAATGTTTTATGCAGCTATTAAACCCCTGAGTGCCATCACCATGCAAAATGTAATCATACTGGGAACTGGTAAATAATTAACATCACTGTATGCATTGTGTACACTGTAGTTGTGCTGCTCAGTACTTTCAGCTGCCAGTGTAATAACTTTTTACAGTCCAATTCATTTGAAAAGGCTTTGAACAAGACAAAGATGTTAAGAAAAAGTCGATGGTATAAACAAAAGTTTGCTGCAACATTAAGAAACAAAAACCTAGTTAGGCAAATGACACAGGCAAAGGAAAGGAGCTGTTTAAATGAAATAAGAGGAGTGGGGACAGACTTTAAATAACTTTAAAGACAGTTCTGGTTACCAGTGGGATGCATACATCTGAAGCTCTTTTACCAGTTCAACAGCAAATTTCTTTATCATCATTGCACCAAATCCAGTCCATGTCTTTCCCATTAATATTTTGTATGCCATGTACTATCCTGTCATCAAGGGAGACTGCAGGAGTAGGAGCATGTGATAAAATGCCGGGGAATGGAAGAAGTTGTAAATTATTTTCCTTCTAATGAGAGGTCTCATAAAGGACCTCACTAGAGTATATGTTGAAAACTCATTGTCAAATATGACTCCATATACCTACAGGAAGATTTGAGTGGGTTGTTGCAAATATATCCAGTGACATTTACGTGATCAAATATGAAAATAATTCCTTTATCTTCAGCTCACTTAAGCCCCCAAGGAGATTGGCTATGTATAGAGCCATCCCTCACAAGTTCTTTACTAGCATGATGCTAGAAGAGCCTATTTAAGAAACAGGAGCCCATTTGAAGAGTCTTATTAATATGTCCTTGTGATACCCTTTGGAGATAGAAAAGCATTGCCATTCTTGTGTCTTGGGGAAGACCTGGAGACTGTGACCAAAATCTTTCCAGAGGTATTGTAGGCTCTGCTTTGCAGTGCATTCATTGCAAAGTCTCATTTGTTTTGAAGATCTGGCTGTGGAGAGGACAACACAGCTGGTCAGAGCATTGACTTGGTGAACACCTTGGGTTAGTTTGTCACAGGCAGCCTCTAAATTTACCAAAGCAGGTAATTAGGATCAATAGACCTTGTATGAAGTTAATCATGGAGAGGGGTCACCCAAAGGCATATTTCAAGCCCATGAGCATATCAAGGCAAAGAGGGATTTTTTGCTTGTCACATTAAAAAGGAGTATTTAAAAAGGACTCTTGTGCCTTGCTCTGGCTGCTGTCCTTCTGCCTCTGGGTATCAAGTCAGATCAGGATATGGATCAGGCTGGAAACAGTGTCCATCCCTGAGTAAGATGCAGGTGGACCTCTGCAACATGAGAAACCTTGCAAAGAAAGGGGAAATCTTAATTTCAGAGATGGTCAGCACCCCCCACTCGATTCAGGGGATTTTCTTCCCCTGACTACCAAAAATGGTCTTCGGGTTTTTCATTCTTGACATCACCCACCTTTTTATGACAGTGCTTCTGGCCCGTGTTTTCATTCATTCCTTATCACATATAGTGTTAAAGCAAATGAGTTCTTATTGCAGTAATCAGCCCCTGCAGTGGCTGTATTATACCTAATGATACAATGTCACGCTTGAATACCTCCCTGAACACACCATGAAATGATGTCAGAAAGTAGGAGTTTTGTGTCCCAGTTTAAAGTAACCCTCGAACTCTTGCCAGGGAGCACTGCTTAAATCTGCTTTTCAGCAGAATAACAGCTTTATGGAAGGGAAGAAAGAAACAAGCTCACTTCTCTGCCCACGTGAATAAATAAAAATGTACTTCACACCTCTGTCTGCAGAGATAACATACAGAAAAATGTTTACCTTAAGTGGGGAATAATCCCATAGTGTGGGACTCCATAGAAATACTTGGCTTCAGCCCTTTTTTCTGACATGCAGTTCCTGAGTAACCTTCTGTGTATCGCTCTGTTCATTGGTACTTTAGTCTCCTGTTTCTAAATCAAGAATGATAGTGGTTTCTTTTAAATCAAAATTTTCAGTCAGCAATTAAGGTACAGGTTTTTAAGCACCATTATAAATGTAATGTGAAGTGTAAGACTTTGACCGGAGAAGAATCTTAAAGGTGCAAAATCACAGAATCCCAAAATGGTTTGGGTTGGAAAGGACCTTAATGAGCCTCCTGTTTCAGCCCCATGGTGTGGTCAGGGACACCTTCCACTAGACCAGGTTGCTCAGGTGTACATCTAGCACTAAGCACATGGTTTCTGTTTGCTTTTGATCAAGTAGATAATTTAATTGTTTGAGTACAGTCAGACTGATGAGTGGGCTGCTTCATGGTTTTTTGTCCCAGTTGACTTGTTCAATTAAGGCTTAAATGCCTGTGTAGAGCTGAGGGACCCTGCAGACTGGATGTTTGTGTGTGCTCTGCCAGTTTGCCCAGTTATCAGTGACAAACTGGATGGTCTTAAAGTATGACAGAGATCAAATACCCTAATTCTACTTTGGCTGAGCTAGGTCTATCCACAGTAAATTGATACTAAAGCAAACAGCAGAGATTTGTTTTCTTTTGTGTATTTTGGGAAAGGATTTTTTGGTCTTTTAGCATATTTATCAGATGTGAAGTGCTTTGTAAATGCTACTGGATAGCACATACTCCTGTGTGAGTAGTAGCCCAAATTTGCATTCTGTATCAGCAATAGTATTAGGAAGAACAGAATAGAATTTGTCCCTGGGAAAATGACTGATTTTTCCTTGGCCCAGCCTGGAATGAAATGGCTCCTTGAAAACCTGAGAGTCCAAAACATTGAAAAAACTTATGGAAATGTGGAAGAAGCAATGGGAGATCTCAGCAGGAGTGATCTCCCCAGGCTTTATCCTGCAGCCTCTGTTGCAGCACAGTTCCCCATACACAAAACTATAAATGCAGTCCCTTTTCCTCAGTTGACAAAGCAAATGATAAATAGGTGGGAAACTTCACTTGGGAGTTTCAAGTCACAAGGGAAATACTGTGAAGCAGAAGTCCTAAATCCAGAGATCTCAGGAGAAATGTCAATCTCACTCATAGCTGTTCACATTCTCCTTGATCTGGTTGTCTTTCCTGGTGTGAAATACAGTTTGGTTTTCCCATAGGAAAATGTTCTATTTAGGACTTCTCTACCATGTGGCAGGTTCTTTTCATTTTCTGTGTTTTCACTGTTTTGTGAGTTTCCATAGTCATTTGATTTAGGTGTTGGTGATTTTTACAAGGTAAGAAGATACTTAAAGTGCTTTTACTGTGTGCCAAGCTGGTCAAGAAAGTTTTTCTACCCCCAGAGCTCTCCCAATACCCATGAACACTGGAAAGATAGCTGTGCTTATAATGACAATTGCCCCACAGATTTCCAGAATGAGCACTTGGCCTGAAAATGTTCCTAATTGAATAAATGCCTTAGATAATGAGGTTATATCATTTTAGCAGTATTTTGGGCTGTGCTTTGCTTTTTCATAGCACTAGTTCCCTTTTTCCCACTTCTATTCATTTTTCTTTCCTTTTGACTGTTTACACCCACTCTGTCTCTTCCCTCACTTTTCTCTCGTTATTTTTGGCCAGCGAAAGCTGTGCAGGCACCATTCAATAGTTTTTCTTCCCTTACCTTCTTCTTTCCTCTAGAAACATCAGAGCAATGCACTTCCCTAGAAGTTTGCATACATTAGAGGAATTCTGTTTAGAGCTGTGCTTTTCCATTTTCAGGATTTAGGGAGTCGTTTTTCCCTTTCTTTCTTTCCCTACCTGCTTTTTTTCTGCTTGATCAGCAATCTCAAAGCTCCTGTGCATCAGCCAAGCCCTTGCTAGAGGAAGGCAGCCATGTTGGCTTGCCCAAGCTCTTTTGTTATTTTCTGTGGTTCTGACATCCTCCCTTTATCCAGGTGGATTGGGTTTTTTATAAAAAGCTCAGTTTTTCTTGCCAGCCTGTACAGCAGCTTTGTGCTGCAGCTGGTCAGATTGAGTTTGTGCTCTGGCACGAATTCAATCCAACTTAGTTGACCAAATTCTTGAACTTTCCATTATGTAAATGCACTGTACCTGTGTCGATTACTTAATGGGGTGTTTTTTGTCCATCCAGTCCAACTTGTACTAAAGCTCTAATTTTATGAAATGTGACAGAATTCTATGCAGAGAGATGGTGTGCTTTAAAAGCATGTTCATGTCTGGTATTCCAGTCCCATTCTCTTCCTTCCTTCCTTCTCTGCTGAAATGTCAGTATTAATTTTTCAATAATTTTGTCCCATTGCTTAAAATATATATATCTTTTTTAAGCAAGTATCTGACAGTAATTTTCCTCCTTATACAAGGTCGTTTCTTGCCCTATAATAAATCTAAATTTTGTGCATAATTTCAAAAGAAATCTCTGTGGAAAACCACCTGTCTCTCCTTTCTGTTATAGGTACAGTCCCACTGTTTGGTTTGAGGCTTACACTGTGACTCAGAACACTATTTCATGCCATGAATTTATATATAAAGTCTTCCAAAGTGTGCATGGTTGTTTGCTGTGCATGTGCACACGTGTGAGTGTGTTTGAACACTGAAAGAGCCAGAATAATGTGTTCTCTCAGGACATACATGCACAGGGAGCGTAGTAGAGGATGGAACCTGGCTCTGCACGGAGAGAGAATGAGAAGCAAAGGGCACAGCTGAAATGAGATGTTCAGCCTGATGTAAGGAGATGGCTTTCCCTTGGAGACTGGTTGAGTGCTGGGACAGGCTGCCCAGGTGCCATCTCCATCTCTGGGAGCTTTCAGAACCTGGCTGGGAACAGCCCTGAGCAACCTGGTCTGACCCTGCACTAAATGTTTTGATGGAAGCCTCTTTCAGCCCATATCATCCCATAATCTTATGATTTCATGACCTTAGGTAATGGCATCTTTCATTTTCAACTACTCTGTCTTTCCTCCAGTTCTCAAAAAGTTTTTTTCCTAATTAAGGTAAATGATAATTTTCTGCATGTTGACAGAAAATTTTCTATGCTTGAATAGAAATAAATTACAAACCTGGAGGAAAACCAAACAAGCAGGCTGATAACTCGTATCACTGCAGTAATCTCAAATCCATATGAATTCAGCCTCAGGTGGTGGTGGTTTATTTCCTCTGTACTTTATTTGTTGTCCATGTGTTAGTTCTGTGCTTTGGTACTTCCAGGAGTAATTTGTTCTGTGGAATAGCATTTCAAAACATCTCTGGGAAGGTGTTGAATGTTTTGCTCACTACGTGCTTGCAGAACAGGCAGACCCGCTCCACTGCTGGTTTGGAGGCTGGAAGGAAATCTGCTCCATTTAACACTCTCTGTCTTTCCAGCTGGAAAAAATCTGAGTGTGAACTAATGGCACTTTTCCCAGCTGGCAATTAATATTTGCCGATTTAACTTTGCAACAGTGCTGACAGACTGCTTCGGTGGCAGCGAGCTGGGAACGGGGCTGCTGGGAGGAAGGCAATTAATCCCTCTGGGAGGAGGCTGGGGGCTTGACATGGAGGTTTAGCCTCTAATGACCATTTCAGTGTCCAGTGTAAATATATTAGGAGTTTAAAGTGAGATAAAGTTTAAAGAGAGATAAGTGCTTCCAAAAATGAAGGAATGTGTTTGCTGTCAGTAGAGCTGATAGAGTTCTTATTAAACTGAATTCCAGAGGGATTCCTTTCTATTCCCACACTGCTTTTTCAGCTCCCTCCAGTAAGTCTTTTGGGGAGGGATCAATTTTACCTGGCTTTTCAGGCTGACTGCTCTTAAATGTAATTGATAGCTTTACACCTAATAAACAGACTGCATCAATCTTTGGGGTAAATTATGAAAATTCCATTGATTTATGTGAGGATACAAACATAGGACTGCTAATCTGCTCCTAGCTTTGGTAATAGGAATTTTCTGAGAATAGGTTTAAGATCTTGAAAAATATTTTCCATTTTAAGAGAAAATGGAATGCTTGCATTCCTGAAATTCATGGAAGGGAAATCTTGATTCTCTAAGAGTCAGTTGTGAAACTCCCTCGTCTAGGTGGGCTTTCACTGGAAATTAAATGCCAATAACAAGAGCAGGGAAAGTTTAGGCATAAGAAAAAGAATCAAAAGTAGCAGAGATCCTAAAGAAGTCCAAAAAAAGAGATCTTTAATTACATATTAGTAATAGAAAACCTTTGCTGGGGACCTCATGGCCATAATGGGAATCCCACAGGTGGGAGGGACAGTGGGACTGGAATACTGCGATGGACACTGAATTTGACATGGTCAGTCAAAAGGTGAATTATGCCCCCTGGAACTCCGCACAGCAGGGCCATTACCTGCTTCTGCTTGGCCAAAAATAAATCTCTGTTCCCTTGTGCTGGGACTCTACATAGACCAGTGACAGATTTTTAGTTCCAGTCAGTTAAGCTGAAATGGAGGAGCACACACCATGGATGAAGCTACTGGAAAAAGTGGTGTTATCTAATGTGATCCCTATCCAGCATTCTTGGTGTTTTTATAGCTCCAATTTGAGGCAATAGCCATTTGGGGAGTGCAGGAGTAGCTGTGATGTGGCTTTTTTTTTTTGTATGAGATTGTGTAGCATTTGCTTACAGCGGTCATGACCATGACCCCCAGGAACAGTTTTATTTGGTGACTGTTATCTGTCTTATCTTCTTAGGGGCCAGTCTATTAATCTTCTCCAGTTGCCACTCTTGACGTGTAAGGCCATAACATCTCCCATAAAACCAAACAGCTTCATATTATGTATCAGCTAGTGAACAAAGGAATTAAAGGATATTTCAGCAGCAGTATTAACATCTTAAAAAAGAAAAGTGAGAATTATTATTTCTAATTTGTTTCTCCCTTTTAACTGAGGATGTACTGGTTGAACTGGAGTCACTGCAGCCCATGGTTAATGGATTGGGCAGCCTGGCTCCCTTGCTGGAGGACCATGCCTACACCCAGCACTGCGTAGTAATCCCTGCCCTCCATGAATGTAAAGTATTAAAGGAGCTCCTAACAAGTTGAAAATAGAAAAGCTCAGCCTAAATCTCCATGGTGTGGAGGAAGACAATGCTGACATGAGATGGTCTCAGTCTGAAGCACCTCAAGTTTCATCTTGATGTTCTTGAGGGCAGGGAAGTGAGATGCAGGTGGCTTTAGGGTGGCATCTGCTCCAAGCCTGGGTCTGCTAAACCTTCACTGCAGTGCTTTCAGGAAAGCTGAGAGGTGATAATGAAGCTTTTTTTGATGCACAGCCTTAGCAGTTGTGATGGGGGATGGAGCAGAGGAGGAGGATGGAGAATCAAATTAAAGGGTGTGGGAAGAGAAGCAGGGAGGTGGTTTGTATTTACCAGTGGAAGTTCCTGTGCCAACTTTGGTGCTGCTATCTGCAACACTCATTATGTCAGGGGGTGTTTGTCTTTATCTCTATTTTTGTGTGCTCTTTGCATCTGACACATGCTTGTCGCGATTTGGTGGCAGTCTGAACTCACTGCATCCACATTGCTTTTCTTTTCAAGTCAGGTTCATGTTTATTGTACATTAATTTGGGAGCTCAAACCATACTTAAATGTTGAAGAGCCTTAGGTAGGAAACATTAAAGAAAGTTTTTGCTTTTTTTAGTGTGTTAAATCTAATATTAGCTCTCACCATTCCATCAGCAATTTTCCAAAATGCTTTAAGTGGTGTAAAACTGGAGAAATGCCAGCAAAGTGGGGCGTGATATTACAAAGTCATGATTAAAAAGTGACACATTTACTGAGCTTCTGCATTGCTGAACTTCTCACAGTCCTGAAAAGAGCTTGCATGCTCAAAAGTTTATGTGCTTTTTTTCCCAGCTCAATTATCTTAAAGGTCTTTTCCAAACTAAAATATTCTATGAAGTGTCTCCATCCATAGTTTTCCCAGTGGAAGGAAAGGCTAGCACATGCCATTGCCCAAGTAATTTCAAATTAATTAAAACAAATACTATAACACATTTGAAGTTGCCTTCATTTCTCTAAATTACATAAATTGAATCAATAGAAAAATTGCTGATTTACTTAAGGTCCCCACAAGTCACCTTCTGAGAAGTGACGTGCAGCTTGATGCCAGGGGACTCTCCATAGGACACTTCCAGCTCTGTGCTGAGACAGAGGCCAGGGAAAACCTTAATTTCATGATAAATAAAAAAGCCCCAAACCGGAGAGAGATGGAGAGATTGCTTTAAATGAAAACTGGAAAGGCTAAAAGGTAGAGATGAGCATTAAAGATCAGGATGATTAGATCATGGTAAAGGGCGCTGGAAGCTGAATGAAGGAAAACAAATGCCTAGAATAAATTTTAGGGCTAGGGGAGACTGAGGCAGGGAGATTTAGAACTGCTTTAAAGATAAAAAGGATTGACACTTGAGAATAGTTGATTAAAAACTATTCAGCACAAATGCTAATTTTTCTGGGTGTTCAGTATAAAAATCCATGGAGCAAATTGAAATTCTTAGTGCCTGGGAATACCAACAGGCTGGATGCTGCAGATTCAATTATGTGGCTTCAAGGAAAAAGCTGGTCCAGTTTCCCCCAGCCTTGGCTCCTTTTTTGCCTCTCTGCTCCAGGATTTAACAGGCAGTTCTTGCTAATATGCTTGAGAGGGCTGAATCCTACCAGAGATGTCCTGAAGTCATGGGAATACTAGTTAAAATGAGCACTCCACAGCATAGGGTACTGATAAAGCCCTTTGTAATTTCCCAGTTGTTTTTTTGCATGTAGTATTGAAGCTGTTCTCTCGTCAGGGGCTCACGGAGTGCCAGGGGTGAGGTTATCTGCCTTTCCTCTCCTGCCTGAAATGGAACTGCTCCCACAAATAATAAAACTTAACATAGGGAGGTAATGAGTGATCTGCAGATTTATTCTATCTGCTCATGACTTGAAAGCTCTTCGGGTAGAAACTTTTTTTTCTGCTGAAAACCCAATTAATAGAGATTAATTTCAGATGTAAAGCACATAGTTAATTATCAGTGCAGTTGTAGGAATGGGAGGCAGGGTTGTGTAGGAGCATCACAGAATCATCGACTGGTTTGGGTTGCAAGGGACCTTACAGTTCATCCAGTTCCAACATCCCTGCCACAGGCAGGGGCACCTTCCACTATCCCAGGTTGCTCCAAGCCCCATCCAACCCAGCCTTGAACACTTCCAGGGATGGGGCAGCCACAGCTTCTCTGGGCAACCTGTGCCAGGGCCTCACCACCCTCACAGGGAAGAATTTCTCCCTAATATCCAGTCTAACCCTGCCTTCTGACAGTGTGAAGCCATTCCCCTTTGTTCTGTCATTGCTGGGTGGTGGTGTAGGGATGGGTGGTGTTGTAGGGACGGGTGTTGTTGTAGGGACGGGTGTTGTTGTGGGGGTGGGCGCTGTGGGGG